>PVJH01007242.1:0-94584 GCA_004026705.1 Nesogale talazaci
GATCCCCCCAGGGAATCTAGTGGAATCTGAATGACAGTTGCAAACTCATTTCTCAGTACACAGAAGGTGCCTAGGGCCCCCTTGGGGTCTAGGGACCCATGCTTCATTTGGTAGGTAGAAAGCCCCAACTGTCAAGAAACAGCAGTGTACTGGAGTTCAGGTCTCAGAGATGCAAAGTCCACTCAGACTTGCAGTAGACAGGGCGTAGCGGCTACAAGTCGGGCTGCTAACCAAAGGTTGCTAGTTCAAAACCACCGGCTGTACTCAGAGACAGAGACTAGACTTTCCACTCCCATTGTCATCGTCTCAGAAACCCACAGGGCAGTGCTAACCTATCCTCTAGGGTCACCGTAGGGTGGATATGGCTCAGAAGTGATTCAGTGGCAGAAAGTGCTTTGGTTGACAGTAGGCAGTGGCCTGGGGGACCCTCCTGCCCTCTTTCTGGGAGTTCTGGCTCCACTGCAGGTGGGGAGTCACAATCAACAGATTGGCGACTTCCACTTGCTGAGCTCCCAGTGCTCACCCAAGCTACCTCCCAATGTCTTGCCTGTTTCCGTCGTGGTTTTTACCTCTCTCCTCCTTGTTGACTATTGATTTAACCTCTACAGAATTGTGGCAGTCGTGTACTCGTGTGTCAATTTCATGATTGCAAGTCTAGGGGTGGAATCTAGCCCGTCAATCTGGAGATAGTCAATGAGACCTCTGTGTGGACATGGCTTTCTCCTGCGAATTCGGGGAAGTCTCGCGGTATTTCCCAATTGGAGAAGAGAGACTTGATTCAATCTCTTGGAGTTGGGGTACTGACATGACAAGATGGTGGCATGCTGATAGATCCTGAGTCCTGGAACCTGGAGGAGCCAGAGGAGAAGTCACATGGGCTTGCCTTCATGAAACCAGACCTCTGGGGCTGGAGAAGCCACAGAGAGACCCCTGCCAGCGCTGCGATTCTTCTACTGCCAATGGATACTGCTGATGGACCCTGAGTCACAGAAATAAGGAGTCATGGGGAGACCCCTGCCAGTGCCAGGATGCTTCTGCACGTGCTTTGTGCTTTGGGAGACTTTATAGACTGGACATATGGGCTAATATTGGACTTGTGATCTTAGACTGGGCTGAGTTGGGATGCTTTCTCAATGGTCCATTCCTCTTATATATAAACCTTTCCCTTATATCCATATATATGTGTGTGTCTATGAATTTGTTTCTCTAGTCTACCGTCCTAACACAAGGGTTTTCTTGGCCGACATCTTTACAGGAGAGCTCTAGCCCCTTCTGCAGTGCTGCTGGCTGACTTTGAACCACCAAACTTGAGATTCCACACCAAGTCCATTACCATCCAGCCAATTCCAATGCATGGCAAGCCTGTAGACTAGGATAGAACTGTCTCTGTGAGTGTCTGTCACTCAACTGGAGTTCACTCTGGTGGAGTCAAAAGGCCCTACCTCCCAAGCCCAGCTCAGCAGTGTGCAGTACCCACCAGATGTGCACAGTGTAGCTACAGATGCCAAGGCTCCCCTTAGAGTGCACTTGTGTCAGCGTTTGTTTGTTTGTTTTGTTTCTTTAATCACTTTATTGGGGGCTCATCACAATCTCTTATCACAATCCATCCATCCATCATGTCAAGCATTTGTTGCCATCATCGTTCTCAATATATTTTCTTTTTACTTGAGCCCTTGGTATCAGCTCCTCATTTTTTCCCCACCCCCCTCCCTTATGAACCCTTGATAATTTATAAATTGTTGCTATTTTTTCATGTCTTACACTGACTAATGTCTCCCTTCACTACTTTTTCTGTTGTCCGTCCCCTTGGGAGGGTGTTATATGTAGATCTTTGTGATCCATTCCTCCTTTGTACCCGACTCTCTGTCTCTACCCTCCTGGTATTGCCTCTCACCACTGGTCCTGAGGGATTCATTTGTTCTGAATTCCCTGTGTTTCCAGTTCTTATCTGTACCAGCGTACAACCTCTGGTCTAGCTGGATTGGTAAGATAGAATTGGGATCATGATGGGGGAGGGGCGTGCAAAGGAAGCATTTAGATGTTAGTTGTATGTTTCATCTTTGCTACACTGCACCCTGACTGCTCGTCTCACCCCTGCGACTCTTCTGTAAGGGAATGCCCTATTGCCTACAGATGAGCTTTGGGTCTCCACTCTGCACTTTTTCACACTCACAGTGATATGACTTTTCATTCTTTGATGCCTAATACCTGATCCCATTGACACTTCATGATCACACAGGCTGGCGTGCTTCCATCGACACCTCATGATAACACAGGCTGGCGTGCTTCCTCCATGTGGGCTTTGTTGCTTCTGAGCTAGATGGCCGCTTGTTTATCTTCAAGCCTTTAAGACCCCAGACCCTATATGTTTTGATAGTTGGGCACTATCGCTTTTTTGGCCACATTTGCCTATGCACCCATTTTGTCTTCAGCGATCATGTCAGGAAGGTGAGCATCGTGGAATGCCAGTTTAATAGAACAAAATGTTCTTGCATTGAGGGAATACTTGAGTGGAGACCCAATGTCCATCTGCTACCTCAGTACTAAACCTATAAAAATATGCACATAGATCTATTTCCCCATCACATATATATGTATATATATTTACATATGTACATGCCTTTATTTAGACCTCTATAAATACCTTTTGCCTCCTATTTCCTTTATTTCCTTCAACTTGTGTCTTGTCCCACTATCATGCTCAGCCTTCATTAGTGTTTCAGTAATTCCTCTCAGTTAGCATTGACCTTGATCAAGGCCTACCAGGCCTCCTACACCCTCCTTGCCATCGATTTTGGATCCCTTGTTGTTCCCTTGTCCCTGGAGTGGTCAACAGCCACTTCCTTTCTCTCACCGCCCACCCCCCTTCGCTCCTCCCCCTCTTTTTGTCCCCTGGGAACTGTCAGTCCCTTGGTTTTCTCCTCCAGATTGTTTATCCTGCCTACTTTATCGAGATAGAGCTGCAGAGATAATAATATACACAAAAAACAAGACAGAACAAAACAAAGTAACAGAAGAAAACAACAACAAAAAAGTGACCAAAAAAAAAAAAAAAGAGGAAAGAAAGCCTGAAAGTTCAAGGTCTGTTTGTTGACCTTTAGGAGTGTTTTGAATCTGATGGGGTGCCACATCTAGGCCCCACAGTCTATTTTTGGTATTCCCTGGTAATACCCTGGGGTATTCCTCTGTTCCCCTTCCTGTTCTGTTACACACCCTGACTGCTTCGCCTCAGTGTGGTGGGGTCAGATTGGGTGCTACTCGTTCACTGTGTCCTCAGTGTTGTCCCCTGTGTCACTATAGGTCAGTGAGGGACAGCATGCCTTGCAGTGGGGCTATGCCAACGTTTTTCTGTCCAGTATCAGAAACCCTTGCCTAAGCTTGAAGAATTTCCCTGGACAGCAGATTGCCAACAAGCTGGGCATGGTGGCTGGGGCATGGGCTTGAGGTCTTCCCTCAGCCAATCAGATGTTTCCACTTGGGGGCTTCGTATCTAAAGCAACCCCTAAAGCATCTCCATGGGAGTGATCTCATCCTTGTTGTTGGAAGTCACATGAAATGGTTGCTGTGACACTCCTGGTCATTTGGGGGTCAGAGTGTTGGTCACTAAAGGCATGGGGGCAGTGGTAGGATTCTCCCCCAACATGCAGGAGATCCGGGTGTGATGGAGTGAAGGCCTGGATATGGAACTACGACTAAGGCTAGGAGGGAACGGTCCTGATGCTCCACTTCCGAAAATCAGTCTGCACACAGCCTCTGCACCACCCGGTCCAAACTACAGCCCATGGTGGGCAGGGTGCAGGGTGAGCAGCATTTCACTCCGTCCTCTGGAGTCATCGCGGGTCAGGCGGCGACCAGAGGACCACTCAGTCGTCCAACAGTTTCATTCAGAATCTGTCATCTGTAACTCCATGTGTCGGGGGCCCCCGGTGGCAGAGTGAATTATGCTCTGCGCTGGTAACCACAAGGTCAGTGGCTTGAACTCACCCGTTTCTCGTGGGGAGAAAGATGAGGCTGTCTGCTTCGATCAAGATTTACCATCTCAGAAATGCACAGGGGCCACTCTCTTCTGCCCTGTATGGTCGCAAGGAGTCAGAGTCAACCGGGCAGCTTTGGGCGTGAATCCACCTGCTAGCTTTAAAGTCCTCCTCTGTTTTCTGGATGGGTGGCCTGTCCCCGGCTTCGTGCTGACAATCTCGAAATTGCCATATTCTCGGCGTTTTCTTCAAGACTTTTCTGCCCAGACCTTCTCTTCCGTAGAATGTCAGGGAACCCCGCCGACGGGGGCAGTGGCTGTGGTGTCCCCATCCGGTGGATCTGTGTCATTGCTCTGTCCACCCTGGACTCCTGCTTAGACTTTGAGTCTATTACTCCTGCTTTCTCCTTGATGCTGTGAACTCACCAATTCCTTCTGGGGAATGTTTAATCATCCAGAATCATCTCCTCCTGCTTCCAGCTGGCCTGAAAAAAAAAAACAAAACAGCAACAACACGCACTTTGTTGGTTTTTCACCTGATGACTGCCTTCCTGCAAGTTTGTGTTTATTCATTCTATCGCTGTGATTTCTTCTTTTTCCCAAAGAAAACTAATACACGTGCCAGGTAAACAATCAAACAAATCAGAATTGCATGAAGTAGAATGAATGAGAACCCCAAACCCAGAGTCATCGAGTTGATTCCAATACATCACAACCCTGTGGGACAGAAGGAAACTGCCCCATAGGGTGGGGGGGGCATTAGCATTGGTGTCACTATGGGTGGTAGCTCAGGGGGTCACCCCCTCCCCATGGACCTCCTGCTGTGTGTTACAGATCATATAGAACTCTCGGTAATCTTCATCAGTCATTTAGTCACAGAACACTATGTGATAAGTAATTGTCATAGTACATTCCTGAAATATAATACTTCTTAGATCAAGTGAATACTTACAATAAGATATTGGTAGAAATCTTTCTTCCTTGAAGTACTTGAGTGACATTATTAGTAGCTGAGTGGAAGCCTATTTTGCTTTTTCCTCTTTTAATTACTATTCTTTCTTAAAAATAAAAAAGGTTAATGATATCGGTTCATGTTGGAGACCAGCATCCACAACTGAATGGATCCAAGGGGGCGGTTGTGTAGTTGAAGGGTAAATTACAGAAGCATCTGACGAGACATGCAAGGGCTCACCTCTTCTGTGGCGACCAGAACCAGAGTGAGGAGCAAATGTGTTCTCTCACAAGCTTATCTATCTCGGGTATGTTAGCCACATCACACACATATATAACAGGAAGGGTAAGTGTTAGAGACATAGGACCAACAGGAAGGGGATGAGCCAGGGGTATACACACAACAGGAAGGGGAAGCACTAGGAACATACAACCAACCGGAAGGTACATGATGTATGTAATAAGAAGAGCCTGTTCCAGAGTTACGATGGCCTCACATTGGCCATCTCAGAGCTGGCTTGACCTTAAATGTCCCTGAGCTATGATCCTTATCAGAAGTGAGTGGGCCGCAGTTAGGGTTGAATGTTCTGATTCACTGGTTCTCAACCTGTGGGTGGAGACCCTTTTGAGAGTCAGCAACTCTTTCACAGTGGTTGGCCAATTCAGAACAGTAGCAAAATGTGGGTGATGAAGAAGCAACGTAAATAATGTTATGGTTGGGGGTGGGTGAGTCACCACAACATGAGGAACTGTATGAAAGGGTCGAGGCATTGGGAAGGTTGAGAACCATTGATCTGATCGCTTTTGCTGGCAGATAACCTCCAGCCAGAAAGCATTCAAGCAGTTAGCCTTCAAGAGTATAGTAACCACCATAACACTGGCATTGCCATGGAGGGGGGGGGCATTGTGGGGAATCACCTTTACTTAGAAGAATGTGACTGGGCTGCACCTCTTCCCACCACGAGAGTCTTGGCCTCCCAGACTCCTTAAAATATGAGCATAGACGATTGGGTCCAGTCTACGGCCATACCACCCTGAACGCGCCCGATCTCGTCTGAGTTCAGAGAATGTATCTGTGTATAATCTCTGCCTGGTTCTGAGTTTCTCACAGGCTCACAATGACCAATGGTCACACCACTGCAATGAAAACATCAGAAAATACAATAACCTCAGCCAATGTGAAAACACCACCAGCAGTAGCAGGAACAAGTTCACGTGTTTCTAAGCCAGGCAGACAAAAACCCAGGCTTTGAAAGGTCCCTGGAATTGGGTAACAATGACTCCTCTGGCCTGCGTGCATTACAGCTCAATGTAAATCAGCACATAAAGTAAATCAGTCCGACTGCTCCCCATTGATACATGTAAGCTGGGTTTACGAAAAATGTTTTTTGTTATGATGACAGGATTATTTGTACTGTAAATATGAAGACTTTTTTTTTTTTTTGCTGAGACATTGCACTAAAGTCTTACACCTGGTCATTTGGGCATCAATCCTCTGACAGCACCCCCCACCTTCCCTGGTGCGGCCACTGCCTGAGGACTCCCAAGCTTGATGATCTTCATTGAAGGTCCCTGCCACATCTTTCTCCTTTGAGAATGAAAAAGTGCCCCGTAAGTCCATGTTGTCCCATTGGTAAGACCCCACCTTAACACGGTTAACAGTTTCTTCTGTGTCCTGCCAATCTTTCCATGCATATGAAGGGGTTACCCCACCCCACCGCCAAATGGAAAAGAGTCCTACTGAGGGAAGCTTTCATGGTATGCATTTTTCCTGTTTGGCAAGCATCAAACAACTCACTCAGAGTTAGTGAACCCAGTGGCATCTCACCTGGGAAGGTTCTCAGAGGTCACTGTGAATTTTTTTGTAAAAGCTGTTTCACTCAAACCTTTTTTTTTTTTTTTTTTCCTGTGATGGCCAATTTAAGAGAATAGTGTGAGGCTATAAAATTTTGTTTCTTGCTCAGGAAAAACACCATATTAACTGTTGAATGCAGCTTACAAAGACAGCGCTATAAGAAAGAGTCAAGGACTGAGCCCTGGTGGCGTAGTGGTTGAGTGCGGGACTGCCGCCCATGGGCTTGGTGGTTCAAATCCAGCAGCGGTTCTCCAGGAGCAAGGCTGGGTAGCTCCCACGACCACAGAGGGCAGTGATAACCCCCCCCCCAAAAAACAAACAAACAAAAACAAAACAAAAAGAAAGTCAAGTGTACATGTGGTTTTCTCATTGCAAAAAAGGTAAATTAAAATATTGATTGGTGACACACTTCATTCTAGATGTCTGTCAGATTCCTAAACGAATGGAAATATCAACTCGTAATGCATTTGGGGTTTGTTCCACATGGTCAGACTGCTAATCAAGTTTTCTATTTAGAGTCTTTGAAAAGATTACGTGACAACGTGTGACCCCAAAAGACCTGATTTATGGCAGACAGAGAAGTGGTTTTGCCACCATGACATGGCACCTGCGCACACAGCCGCCATCTCAGTGCAGCAGTTTGAGGCAGAAAAACAGCATGCCTCTCTTGCCCCAGGCACCTTACTTGACTGACCTCACTGTACAACTCCTCCCACCCCCAAAGATGCAGAGGGTCACGACAGGACAATGATTTGACAAAGTAGAAGAGGTGAAGAAAAAAATGAGGTTAAAGGGGTGAAGAAAGGTGATGGTGCCCAGCTATCAAAAGATAGAGCATCTGGGGTCTTAAAGACTTGAGCATAAACGAGCAGTCATCTAGCTCAGGAGCAACAAAACCCACCATAAAAGAAGCTCACTTGCCTGTGTGATCATGAGGTGCTGAAACAATCAGGTACTAGGCATCAAAGAACAAAAATAAAAATCAATGGACCAATTGATTCCCGATATCGCTGATGACAAATGGATACACAGGCAAACAGAGGAGAAGAAACAATGGTGCCCAGCTACCAAATGATTGAATGTCTGGAGTTTCAAAGACTTGAAGATAAATGAGTTGCCATTTAGCATAGAAACAGCAAAGCCCACATGGAAGAAGCACACCAGCATATGTGATCAAGAGGGGCCGAAGGGAGCAGGTATCGAAGGTATCAAAGAATAAGAATCACTTCCTTATAAATGGGGGGGGGGCAGAGTGGGGACCTAAGGCCCACTGGTGGGTAATTGGTCACCCCTTTGCAGGGGAGTCATGGGGAGGAGACAGACCAGTCAAGGTACAGCCGGGCAGCGATGATACATACAAGTTTCCTCTAGTTCCTGAAGCCTTCCTTCCCTCAACCATCATGGTCCCAACTCTACCTTACAAATTCAGATGGACTAGAGAAGGTACACTGGTGGAGAGGGGAGCTGGAGATATGGGGAAACCAAGATGGATGAGCCCCTTCAGGCCAGTGGTTATATTGGAGCTGCTGGAACAGTGGAGAGAAGGTGGGGTAGAGAGATGGAACCAACTGCAAGGATATACACATAAGCTCCTATTTGAAGGACGGGCATCAAAGGAGTAGGTTAGGGGACAGGTTGAGCAGTGTAAGATATGACAGAACAATAATAATTTATAAAGTATTGAGGGTTGATGGGAAAGGGAGAGCAGGGGAACAGAGAAAGGGATGGAAAAGCTGATACCAAGGGCTCAAGGGAAAAGGCAGATGTTTGGAGAATAATAATAGCAGTGGACATGCAAAGGTGCTTGGCACAGTATGTTTATTTATGCATTGTGGAAAACGATGTATGAGCTCCTAATAAAATGATTTTTAATAAAAAATGAGGTTAAGTACAATGTTTCCAAGGATGGAATTGCAGATGTGACAAACGTATTAAGTGTCATGGAGAGGACTTTGAAGGTGATAAGGTTGTTTAGTAAAAAAATAATAAAAATTCAGTTTTCTTGGGGGGTACCCCCTTCAATATTATCAAGTTATTTTTCTATGTTTTTAAATGGCATCAAGTTGCTTCTGACTCATGGCAACCCCATTTCCAACAGACCAAAACGCCACACTGCCCTGCGGCGTCCAAGGTATGTTCTTATGTTTGAGCCCACTGAGGTTGCCATGGTGTCGCCATTCCATCAAGGGTCTTCTCCTATTTTGCTGCCCCTATACCAATCCTGATGCCCCTATACCAATCCTGGTCTCTTCTGACAAAATGTATGAAGTACATGAGACAAAATCTTGCCACCTGCCTTAGTCCAGGTAGAATAGAGAAACAAATTCATGGACACTTATGTGTATAAGAAGGAGCTTTATATACAAGAGCAATCGTGTATTGAGAAAGCACCCCAGCCCAGTTTGGATCAAGTCCATCAATCCACTATTAGCCCATAGGTCCAATATCAGTCCACATATTCCTCTTCAGACTCAGGAAACACGTGTAATGACTCTGAGTGTAGGAAGAGAATAGGCCAGTGGGTGGAAAGTCTTGTGGATCTAGTGGTGGTATAAGTATCTCAGCATTGGCGAGGTCTCTATGTGGTTCCGGAAGCTCCAGGACTCTAGCATAGCTCCCCGTGTCTTATCAGCAGGAATGTCTCACAGGGAGTGAGTGTGTGTCCTGCCTCCAGTGAGCTATTTATCTCCTTAACGCTTCCAAAGGAGGTCATCGAGCTGTGACCTGATTGACAGGCTACACTCCACCCCTTCACTCTTAATCTCAAATTGACGACAGCTTCTGTAACTACGACACCATCCTTGCCTCTAAGAAGCATCGTGGCTGTACTTCTTTCTTACAGACAGGTCTGTCTGTTCCTTTGGCAGTCCACGGCACTTTAATTACTTACCAACCCGGTAGTGGAAATGCATCAGTATTAGCAGGTAGGTGTGGTATTAACTTCCCGTCCATAACCAACCCCTTTTCGTCCACAGTGGTTGCACGATCTTCTTGCACCTTATTTTTGACATTTAACAATTTAGCTGGCAATCTGCACATCAGTACCCGGTGCTTCATTTATTTGTATGGTTTCATAGTGTTGTGGCATGTGGAAGTCCCTTGATTTACTTGACCTGCCCCTTGGGTATGGAGTAACATTAGATCATTTTCAAGTATTTGTCATCACAATCATGTACAAATGTCACTTACTGCATGTGCACATCTGTGGCAATCATTGATCTGTGTCAGTTTCAGCACTGGGAGTGTAGGGGTGGAGTCTAGCCTGCCAATCCTGAAATAGCCAGTGAGGTCTCTGTGTGGGCATGGCTTTCTCCTGAGAATTCTGGGTAGTCTTGTGATATTTGAGAGAGTACAGACTCAATTCCTTGAAGACACGCAACTGACAAGATGGCAGCATAGACCCTGAGTCCTAGGCACTGGAGGAGTCAGAGGAGAAGCCTTACCCTGATGGAACCAGACCTCAGAAGCCAGAAAAGCCACAGCCCCTGCCAGTGCTGAGATGCTTCTACTGCCAATGGATACTGCTGATGGACCTTGAGCCCTGGAAATGAAGAGCCATGGGGAGACTCCTGGGATGCTTCTACTGCCGCTGGATACACAAGACTCTGCACCCACTGACCTTTGACTGTCCTGGTGGCATTGCACGTGCTTCGTGAGTTGGAAGGAGACTTTATAGACTGGTATTGGACATATGGGCTAATATCGGACTTAAGACCTTTGACTGGACTGGGTTGGGATGTTTTCTCAATGTTCCATTCCTCTTGCATATAAACCTTTCCCACATATCCATATGTGTGTTTATGAATTTGTTTCTCTAGTCTACCTGGACTAACACAACATCTTAGCTGAGGGATAAACTCCCATAGGTCTCAGATAAAGGATAAACTCCCATCTGAGTCTAAAAGCAGATGAACCAGGAGAAGGCTTGGTGTCAGGTACTGTCAAATTACCACATCCTAAAGGGTTCTCTGTGAGTCCGTCCAACATGACCTGATGGAGGTGAGTTTGAGTTTTGAAAGGATGCTCCCATGGGACACTGTTGTGTTATTCACTCATCTCCATAACTGACATCAATTCTATTCCAACTCATGTTGATCCCAAGGGGTTTCCGGGGTGTGACCTTGGGGTAGCAATATAATTTCCTGTCAACTTGAGGGTATGAAGAGTGAAGTCTTGCCTGTCAATCAGACCACAGCCTGATGAGGCCTCTTCGTGGACGTGGCCTTCTCATGGGGACCCTGGGACCTTCCGCTCTTCCTCTCTGGAGGCGGGACACATGCTTTCTGTTTCACCTTGTTGATAAGTCAAAGGGAGCCATATGGAAGGCAGCCCAAGTCCTGGAGATGCTCCCACTGCCACTGGATCCACAGGACTTTCCACCCATCGGCCTGTGATGCATTTGGCATCATTGCCTGTACTGCCTGTGTGAGTTTGAAGAGAAATTTATAGACTAGAATGGGATTTATGGGCTAATATCAGACAGGGAATTGGTGGATAAATACCCCAGTTTTCTCACTGTTGGCGGCGATAATTCTGAAATGTTTTCTTCACTGTCTCCTGGCACTTCTCCAACCAAGCTTTGGGCACCCCTGGTGAAAACAGACTTAGTAACACATCCTGTATGGACTTCTGTCCTTTCCCGCCTTACCTCCTTTCTGCTACTGCGTGGGATCAACCCTGACATTCTTGTTCTTAGTGGCAGAACCAGGCTGGCAGAGAGATGTCTCCCTACCAGCCCGCTGTTCTCTCCAGGAGTCATGAGCCTCCGTGGAAACTTCCATCACCGATGTCTCCTCGGCACCCCCACCCTCCTCATCAGAATCCTCCGCCCCCGAGTGTCCCTCGCTGTGGGCTTGCACGGCACCATTATGATGAAGGTGACAATGACAGATCTCACGAAGCGAAGCTCCGAAGCCAGGGAGGGAGGCACATCAGAGAGCGCGGGCGCCGCCAGCCTGATAATGAGCGTGGGGAGGACGTTGGCTGCTTATGGGTGAAAAAGGAAGATGGGAAGTCTCTCGTTTGAAGACACGGCGCCTAATAATGAGATCACACGGGCCTCCTAATGGGCCTCCACGGTGATGTTCAGAAAGTGGATTCTTCTCCCCGTCTCCCCTTTGCATTCCAGAAGGTACCTCCTTCAAGCTGAAGTTTACCCGACGCACCCCACTCAGGCAAGCCACGCTCTGACACACTCTAGCCAGCTTCTTACACAGCAGCGTTGGAGGCCACACCTAGCACCTGGGGTCTCACAGATGACTTTTTCTGGAAAACAGCCTCAGTCGAAGAGGAATTAACAAATAAGTAAAAATGAATCGATCGCTCAGATCAAACTTCCTGAGTTAAAAAGAAACACAGACAGCAAGCCCAGAAGTCTAACCATTGCCCCCCCAAGTGGATTGTGACTCATGGCGCCCGCGTGTCACACAGGATTTTCATGGGATTTTCCCAATGGTCATGGTTTTGGAAAAGGGTTGCCTGGCCTTCCTTCCGTGGAGCCACCACGTGGGTATAAACCACCTTTTCAATGAGTGGCTCAGAACACAACGGATTCGTATTGCTCAAACCCACCAGATTCAATGGCCATGGTTTGGAGTCTGACTCGTAGCGCCCCTAGAGGACATAGTAGAACTGCACCCTAGGGTCTCGGAGACTAGAGATACACTTAAGGTAGCAGTCTCATCTTTCTCTCACCAGGTAACTGGTGGATTTGAACCACTGGCCTTTCAGTAAGTGGTCTGAGACGTCGACAGTTAACATGGCTCTTCTAGCGATGTGTTCGAATTCTGGACCCTCTGTTTGTGGCTGTCATCCCATTTTTCTATGTTAAGATCCGACCTTAATGGAAGGTGTGAATCAAGTCACAGTCTTTGGGATTTTGAAGGGTTTGGTCTGCTGAAAGACAGAGATCCCCCGCCCTCATCAAAGCTGTCTCTCTGGGTAAAAGGACCATCGCAGACTCAGAAACCCCAGGGCCACTGGACAAAGAACACACATCTGAGACCCCCAAAATGGTGGAGGCTGAGACCAGAAGCACCAGAGCCTGTCCTGGGAGACAATGGGGACAGAACAAAGGTGTCAGACCAAGACAGAAATTTAGGCCAGGAAACCATCATACAGAGGGACAGCCCTGAGACAGGCTGAGTGACAGGTGGCTTCCTGGCCCATGGAGGCAGAGGTCAAAGGTCCACATGGCTGAGAGACCAAGAACCCATGAAAGATTTGGCTGCTGGCTAAGGAGAGGTGAAGCTGTGGACCAATGGCTATATGCTTCATGTTCATAGGATCTAAACCTCTTGAATTGTGATTTCCTTGCGACCATGGCAATGAACTGTGGAACCCACCAGATAAGCCATGCCAGGAACACTTGGGTGTCCATGCAAGTAAAGAAAGGTGGAGGGGGGAAGCATGTCTGACCTCTGCCTTTTGGTGATGGGGACGCCAGGTCAGACACGGCTTTCCCAAGCCATTGAGTGCCTGGCCCAGCATCTGACCCACCGTTCCATGCCGGGAGGGACCTCTCATTCCTTGTTTGTGTTCCCTGTTTCTCTCTGGAGATCTCTCTAACTTTCTTGGTGAGGGGGGAGGGGGGCACACCCTTGCCTTTTACTTTTCACAAAAGATGAGTCAGGTTTTACAAAAAGGGGAACCTTGGTTCAGCCGGTGCTGCCACAGCACTGCCAGCTTCCTGTGTAAGGAAAGGCCTGTGGGACCTGGCATCCCCTTGGCATTCAGGAAGGAAACGGGGCCCCGCCCTCTGCCTGTGGTGGCAAACACTCACATTTCTCTCAGACTCTGACACTCGGACCAGATGCCTTAGCTTGGGTCCAGCTGGGAGGGTCTTCCTCGTTCATTCTTTCTGTTGATTTGTCCATCACCAGGCCTGGTAGCCGCAAAGACACCCAAAGTCGAGACTCTCCCTGGCAAATGTGTATCATGGGAGACCCTCAAGGACCCTGAGTCTTCCATTGCTTTGTTCTCCATGTCATTACATGTCCACAAACCCTTACCAAACCCTTTTGGTTTCAGACATTACAGACTTAAGCTGTTTTTGTTTTTTTCAGATTTCAGAAGGATAATCAGATACACAACTACGGCTATGACATCACACTCCTAGTGGAGCAGCATGCTAATATTTCTGCAGCAAAACATATGTCTGTTATTACTAATGGGGTGAAAAGTTCAGTTTAGATTACGCTCCTGCAGTGAATTCAATGCAGCCCAAGTTTTGCCCCCAAATGAATTGTGAAACTTCAGAGTTTGGATTTAGGAGTGACAGACATGGTGGGCAGGCATAAGGTGTATCGGTAGGATTTCAATTGTAACTACGTAGTCAAATATTGACCGCCTCTGTCAAATACCAACACCACGGCCACCAGGTCAATCCTCATTCCTACTGGACAGAGGAGAACTGTAATCTTTGACTATAACCTCTCTCCCTCAGAGTTCACGTGCAGTTAGCAGTCCCACGCCTAATCCATGGTGTTACCAGGACTCTTTAACATTCTCTTCTGAGGTCACATTTCCTACTGAATTAGAGGCATCTTCAGAGAAAGTATTTAAGTGCTGGCCTACTAACCAAAATGTCAGAAGCTTGAACTCACCTGCCCCTCCTTGGGGAGAAAGATGGGGTGAGCTACTTCTGTATACATTTATCATCTTGGAACGCCAACCGCACAGTTCCCCTTTGTCCCTTGGGGGTCATGGTGGGTCAGACGTGACTTTACTCAACGGGCATAAGAGAAACTGCACTTTGAACAATTGTCAACCTCTGCCACTCTTTTTTTTTTTTTTTGCATCACTGCTTTCCAGTGGTGGGAGGAGGAGGCCCAGCCCCACTGCTGGAATTGAACCTCCGTCCCAGTGGGCCGCAGTCCTGCGCACAACCACTACGCCACCGGTGCTCAGCCCCAACCTCTGCCACTCTTACCTGCCCCTATTATCCATGTCCTCTTTGCTAGTTCAGTTCCCCGAGTTTCCCATTCCCACTCTACAGTGGAGTGGCCACACAGCTTTGGGGGCCAACAGCACTTTTCCTGTTGGGTAGGTGACCTGGGTTTGATCCATCACATTTAAGGATCGGCTCTCTGTGTTAGTCTGGGTTGACTAGAGAAACAAGTTCATAGACACTCACATGTGCATAAGAGCGTCATATGAAAGAGCAATTGATTATGGAGGAAACATCCCACCCCAGTCTGGATTAAGTCCATAAGTCTGATATACCATAGGTCAGATACCGGTCCATAAATTCCTCTTTAGACTCACGCAGCACACATAATGATGCTGAATGCAGGAAGATCACCAGCCAGAAGGCAGAAGGTCTTGTGGCTCCAGTGGCAGTGGAAGCACCTCAGTGCTGGCACAGGTCTCCACCAGCTCTCTGAGTTTCTCAACAGCAGGAAGGGGAAGGCAGAGAGAGTGGGTCTGACCTCCAGGGAGCAATTTACCTCCATGGCACCTCCAAATGAGGTCATCAAGCTGCGGCCTGATTGACAGGCTATACTCCACCCTTTTGCTCAAATTGACAGGAGATTCTGTAAGTGCCACACCCTCTGTGGGGATTATAGGAAAGAGAGCTTGTCTCTTTCTGTTTTACGTGGAACTTGCTGCTGCTGCTGGGAACCATGGTGAGGGGAAAGGCTGTCTTGAGAATGAGTTCCTGATAGAGAGAGCGCAGGAGAAAAAGACATCGGGGTGACATTATTGCAGCCCTTTGCAGGACCAGTGTTAGGCGTGAGTGTCCTGTCCAGGAGCAGCGGGTTCTGTATCTGAAAGGGCTGCACACTCAGATTAACACTCTTCTGTCACCATCTTGAGATTCTTAAGAATTGTTAAAAAGGGTGAAGTAGTTACAGAGTCTGGTGTCGATTTGAGGACTAAGAGTGAAGGGGTGGAGTTTAGCCTGTCAATCAGATTGTAGCTTGATGACCTCATTTAGAGGTGCTAAGGAGATAAATAGCCCATGGGAGATGGGACACATGCCCACTCCCTGAGAGACGTATCTGAAAGCACATACAGGGCTTTACTAATGTCACCAAGATCCCTGGCGTTAAAGGAGCCACGTGGAGACCCCTATCAGTACTGAGATGCTTCCACTGCCCCTGGATCCACAAGACTTCATACCCATTGGCCTGTGAACTCACATTTGGCATCATTGCATGTGTTTTATGACTCTGAAGAGGAATTTATGGATTGGTGTCAGACATATGGGCCAATATCGGACTTATGGACTTGATCTGGGCTGGGCTGGGATATTTTCTCAATATTCAATTGCTCTTGTATGTAAAGTTCTTTCTTTTTTTGGGGGGGGTCATCACTGCCCTCTGGTGGTCGTGGGAGCTACCCAGTCTTGCTCCTGGAGAGCAGCTGCTGGATTTGAACCGCCAAGCCCATGCTGCAGTCCCGCACTCAACCACTTACGCCACCGGGGCTCAGCCATAAAGTTCTAGCTTATGCACACATGAATGTCGATGAATTTGTTTCTCTAGTCTACCCAGACTAACACATGTACATATTACTAGCAAGAGGAGAGTTTAGAAGAGATGATCACAAGCATGGTTCATCATAACGCAGATACATTTTATCTGTATAAACCTGGATGAGGACCATGCACATATGAAGTACTTCATCAAGGTGGACTCAGCTAACTGACGCACATAGTTCCTGCTGTTCTACAGGATGGTTGGGTTCCCACTCTGGCATCTCAATCAACCCCCTCCCCTCTTTCTACTGTTCAGTAGCAGCTGACTCACAGAGATGCAATAAGACAGGGTGGAACTGCCCCTGTAAGTTCCCAAGACAAACTCTTTATGGGAGTTGAAAGCCCCATCTTTTTACCTCTGAGTGACTCATGGTTTCAAACTGCAGACCTTAAAATTCGCAGGCCAACGCTTAACCACTAAACCATCAGGGCTCCCTCCAGCAACCCTAGGACATCCTATTCCTTTTCCCCTTTTGGGGGACTGCCACAGGCCCACTTTCTGATCCCATGTCCTCTGTAATCTACTATAATCCATCCATCAGGAGTACAGAAATTTAATTGTGCTTTATTGAGTATGCAAAGGCATTAAACTCTGTGAATCATCACAAACTACAGATTCTATTGAGAATAATGGGAATTCTGGAACATTTCATTGTGCCCAGGCACTCTGGTTTAATGCCAGGAAATGTGTGCATCAGGATGGTATGTGTGTTAATCTGGGTAGACTAGAGAAACAAAATTTATAGACACGCATATATGTATAAGAAGGAGTTTTAACTAAGTGTACAGTAAGAAAGCATCCCAACCCAGTGCTTCACAAGCCCATAAGTCCGACATTAGCCCATCTGTCTGACACTGATGTACAAAATCCTCTTAAAACTCATGAAACACATGCAATGATTCTGACTGCAGGAGCAAAGCCAAATCAGTGAGCATGTAAGCATCTCTGCGCTGGCAGGGGTCTCCACATGGCTGCTCCAGCACCCAGGGCTACATCAGGCTAGGTCCAGGTGACTTCTCCTCAGGGATGTCACACAGAAAGTGAGCCTTGCCAGCTGAAACAGGGAACTGGGTAAGGAAGCCACACCCTGGTCTGACCATCAGAGAGCAAGAGAACAGAAAGGTGAGGCTCACTGAACCACTTATCTCACTGCCTATGTGTGTTCATTGGCCGGGTTGGTACGATAAAACTTAACTATCAGCGTTTCCTTTCACCATTCTTATTCAACCTGTTTGCTGAGGAAAAAATCCAAGATGTGGTGTTGTATGAATAAGAAGACAACACGAAGATGGGTGGAAGGCTCACAAACAGCCTGCAATATGTACAGAGGACAGACACAACCTTGCTTATGGAAAAAGCGATGAAGATGTAAAGTTCTTAATGAGTAAGATCACAGGTAACCCGAAGCAAAGAACACAAAATCCTCACAACTGGACCATTGAGCATGATAAAAGAGGTCCAAGTTTTTCAGGATTTCATTTTACTTAGCTCCACAATCCATGCTCATGGAAGCATCCATCAAGAAACCAGGTCATGTATTGCACTGGGAAAATTTACTTCGTGAGACTCCTTAAAGTGTTAAAAAAACAAAGCTATCACTTTGAGGACTGTCTTAAGCCATGGCGTACTCATTCACCTGGTGTTCCCAGCAATACATTGGGAAGACCAGAGAAAGGATACTTAGGAATTCTGGTGTTGGCAAAGAATACTGAATAGACCATGGACTGCCGGGAAAACAGACAAATCTCTCTGGGGAGAAGCATAGACAGAAAGTTCCTTAGGAATGAGAATGGCAAGACCTCACCTCATGTACTTTGGACATGGCCTTAGAAGAGCCCAGTCCCTGGAGGACCTTGTGCTTGTCAAGCTAAGGGGCCAAGTGACAAAGAGGAAGACCCTCCCCACAGTGCTGGCAAAAAGGAGCTCAACCAGGAAAAGCATTTGTGACGAAGAGCTTGGACCAGGTCATGTGCTGTGTTGCTGTGTGCAAGGCTTTCCGTCAGCACTGGACAGCAGCAGGGATTCCAGGTGAGACATCTCACTGCCATCAAGTCTGTGCTGACTCACAGGGACTCCCTGTGGGTTTCTGAGACCTTAACTCTGTCCGAGAAGAGAAGTCCAGTCTTTCTCCCACAGAGGTGCTGGGGGTTTTGAACTGTAGACCATGTGTATTATAGCTTAATGTGTAACCACCACACCACCAGCCGGGACAAGATAGTTACCTTTCTGCCTAGCCAAACATGAC
Source organism: Nesogale talazaci (assembly GCA_004026705.1). Classification (NCBI taxonomy): domain Eukaryota; kingdom Metazoa; phylum Chordata; class Mammalia; order Afrosoricida; family Tenrecidae; genus Nesogale; species Nesogale talazaci. Next base: position 18,507 of record PVJH01007242.1, read on the forward strand.
CCAGCCCTTAGATTATAAAATGGTTTACCTGGTGGCAGGTTGGAAAGATGCTGAAGAGGTGGTGGAGTCTGCTACAAAGGAAGCTGCATACACCTACTGCAGCTGGTATGCAAATAACCCAGTGGTGCTCAACTTTCTTAATGCCTTGACTTTTCAATACAGTTCCTTGTGTGGTGGCGATGCCCAACCATAAAATCATTTCCTTTGCTACTTCTTTTTTTTGGGGGGGGGCATCACTGCCCTCTGGGGGTGGGAGTAGGAGGCCCAGCCTTTGGTCCCATGGAGCCGCTGATGGAATTGACCCTCCATCCCAGTGGGCCACAGTCCCGCGCACCACCACTACTCCACCGGGGCTCAGCCCTCCCTTGCTACTTCTTAACTGTGATTTTGCTACTGTGATGAATTGTCATGTAGATATTTGATAAGCAGAATGTATTTTCATTGTTCCAAATTGAACATAGGTAAAGCATAGTGGTTAATCACAAAAATAATATGTAATAATAATTCCCGAAATGTCATTGTACCTCAAGACTGCTGCTTTCAATACAGTAGCTGCTTTTCACAGACGCACATCAGCTATTCTCTACACAGTAGCTGCTCTTTACATGTCCGCCTTGTCTGCTTAAGTGCATTATGGCGCCAACCCTGTCACATACACCTGTATTTGGACTCAGGCTGGTTCCTTGTATGTGGGGGTATCTGCATGTGGGTGGAGCTGTCTGGAGAGATAGAGGAGCAGTGTCTTGCTTCCTGAGACCATTAGAAATATGTTTTCTGATGGTGTTAGGTGTCCCTTGTGAAGGGTCATTCCACCCCCAAAGGGGTCGCGACCCACAGATTGAGAACCGCTGAATTAACCCTTTTCCTATGCAAAATCTATCTCTGTTGCTAGTAGTTTTTGTGGCAGTTTCCAGCCCCCACTCAGAAGGAGTGTTGTTTTTTTTCCCTCAAAATCAAGTGTTAACAAAATAATGAAAAAAATAAAATGTACGGAGCCCGTAATTATCAGTTTCCTTTGATGAATCCCACTCCTAGAGTTTGTGATCACCCACTTGATGTGAGAAATTCAGTCAAAGAACAACAGAGTGCCTTTGGGAGGGGCGTGAAATCAGCATTTTAAAAACAACCATTTCAGCCATTTGGTCCCTTGGTATGGAATACATTTATTTCAAAGGTGAGTCTTGGAGTACAGAAAATGGCATGGAGCGGAGTCACCACGGGGGACATACATTTTGTAGGACAGTGCTTCTTAGCCGTTCTGCAAAAGGTGACCTTGGTGACCGGTGGGGAGTGTCTCTCGGTGTCCCTCTTGGTGTCAGAAAGTAGAGCTGGGCAAAGGCAGGCCAGGCCCAGTTTTCTTAATGTACAGTCCCTCTAATACATAAACTTCTCCCTTATATACACATGCATGTTTGTGAATTTGTTTCTCCAGTCTGCCTGGATGAACACCATGCCCTTGAGATGATTTCCATGATATAATTTGGACCTTAACAAACAAAAGAGGACTGTCCCCATGAGCTTCTGGGGCTGTCTGTCTCAGGGCTGTAGAATGCCATTATATTTCTTCTCCCCCGTTCAATTCGCCCTCTCACCTGATCAGCACTCCCCTGATGAGGTGAGGCCTGATGTTTTTTATATTCCTGCCTCTCCCAGTCCGGGTGAAGACCTGTCTGCAAGGGCACCTAGGGTGCCGGACACACTGTCCCTGTGTGCATAGGCGGCCTGAGTTTCCAGCAGCCCGGTGCTGGCTGTGGACTGTGAGCACAAGGCAGGTATCTGTGAGCATGACCACAGGGAGGGAGGTAGCTGGGAGATCTGGGAAATGCTTTGAGGATTCTATTATGGGAGCCTGGCTGAGAGACTGCCAGGCAGTGCTTAGTCCCAACTGTACTCTGCAAGGGGATCCTATCCTCTTTCTAGAAGTCCTCCCACAGCAGCGCTCTGTCAAGGGGGTCTTTGCACAGCCTCAGCAGTACCATGACACCCCCATGGCCCATTCTCCCGATGGGTAGTAGATGCCCCATAAGCAATTGCCTACACACATTCGTGCGGTTTAAGCCTGGATCCCAGCTATTCTGATGGGGTATTCTCCCCTCCTTTCCATGTTACTGGTCAGTCATCAAAGTCTCTTGGAATGCTGACAGATGCTGTTAAGATATTAAAAAGCCAGTGGTAAATCTTGAGGGAGAGGTAGGTATTCTTTGACATGCCAAGAACAAACACACATTAGGCACAGCCGCCTTCATGTCAGGCTCAACACCTAGGCCTTGTGACTCCCATGGTGTGTTAGTCTGGGTAGACTAGAGAAACAAATTCATAAGCACATATATGTATATAAGGGAGAGGTTTATATACAAGAGGAGTGGAACATTGAGAAGGCATCCCAACCTAGCCCAATTCAAGCTCACACATCTGCTATTAGCCCTTATGTCTGATGTAGTATATGAAATCTTCAGATTAACGAGGTACCTGCAATGATGCCAGGACAATCACAGGCCAGTGGGTACAGTGTCTTGTGTGTCCAGTGGCAGTAGAAGCATCTCAGCACTGGCAGGGGTCTCCTTGTGATTCTTCCAGTTTCCAGAGCTCAGGGTCTGTCAGCAAGCTGCCATGTGTCTTGTCAGCTGCAGTGTCTCCCAGAGAGTAAACTGACAGAGAGAGAGAGAGAGAGAGAGAGAGAGAGAGAGAGAGAGAGAGAGAAAATCTGCCTCCTAGAAGGAATTACCACAATTCCCAGAATTCTCAGAAGGCCTCACCCACACAGAGGGCTCATTGGCTGTCTCCAGATTGACAGGCTAGACTCCACCCCTCCACTCTTATTCCTCAAATTGACACTAGATTAGGTGACTGCCACACACCGGTATGGTTCCTCCTTGCTGCTCAGAGGGGAGCAGAAGGTCCCTGCTGGGGAAGGCGCTCTTGTGCCTGGAAAAAGTCCCCGAGGAACCTGACCTGGAAAGAGAACAAAGTAGGAGAGCAGCGGCAAGGAAGAGGCAGCTGAGCGCACTTTCTCAGCAAGAGCTGCATCTGGCCACATCATCTCATCGATGGTCCCGAGTCTCAGGCTTCTCACCCGCCCATCGAGACCCTGCCTGGCCAGCACCTGTGGGCCTCCTTCTTCGTCCACGGGAGATGATGAAGTCCCTTTACGCTGCATGGGACACCCAGGAACCCACCTACTGCGGTAGCTGCAGCCCGAGAAGCCACACCATGCTCCCGTGGGCCCCTGGAGGATGGCTGTGGACGTGGGTTTAAATCCATAATTAAAATCGCTGTCTTCTGGGCATGAAACTCGCAGGCTGGCTGCACAGGGGCCCTCATGCTCCATTGCCCAAGGCAGGGAGGAGCGTTTGGACATGCCAAGTAGGGGGTGGGGGGTGGGGTGGGGCTGGTGGAAGCCCCTGGGTGGCTGTCGTGAGTCAGGGCAGATGGCCCTGAAGGTGTGTTGATTTATTTTGATGCAGAGGCCCTAGGGGTCCGTCCTCCCTATGGCTGAAGGCCATGTATGTGGAGAGGCCTGGGCAGGGCGGTTCTGGGAGCTGTGTGCAGCACCATGGTGCTTGGCCCAGGAGGGAAAGCTTACGGGTCCCCCAGAGACAGCTGTGACATTCACTCCTCTGAGTGACAAATCAGGCCCTTCCTCAGCTTGGCTGTGCGCTGCTCACCTTGGGAGTTCTCGGGGGCTCTAAGCTACATCTCCACAGCTGCTGCCTCTGGAGAACTGTGAGGCAAAGGCAGGAAAGTACCCCCTGCAGGGCTGGAAGCTGGGGAGCTTAGAGTCCCCCCTCCTTCCCTACCCTCTCCCATCCATGCCCACCTGGCCCTGCACAGGACTGCTCCCCTCCCTTCTCTCCCCTGGCACACCCCACCACCACGTGGGAGAGGAGCCAGGGTTGGAGAAGAGAAGTCTCCCTGCAAGAATGTGCTGCCGGCCTAAATCCCCAGTGGTGCCTGCCAGCCAGCCCAGGCCTCCTGGGAGCCTCTAAGGCTGCAGAGGCAGCCTGGTGGCTTCCACTTTGACAGAGGAGGAGGGGAGGGTGGCAGGCGGGCCTGGCGACAGCTCACGCATACGTATTGATCAGAGATGCACCCCTCAGATGCCCAGGAAGAGGGAAGCCCTTCCAGCGAGGCCCTGTACAACCAACCCAAACGAAGGGGACACAGACGTCGTGGCTCGCTCAGGCTCCGGAGACACAAGGCTAAGCCCAGCCTCCCTTGTGGTCAGAGCGGTCACATGTTCATTTTATGAGAGGAGGAGGGGTGCCCTTGTGGACATGCGCTATCGAGGCGGCATCTCCGTTTCGTGGTACCCTCTTCCCGCCGCTGGTCACCTCTCCGGGGTTTGATGTCAGGAAAGGCCTTCGCCTGATTGTCTGGATGTCGGCTTGGGAAACCAGAGCCACTTCTGGGTTCGGCAGTGGTCATCAAGTCTTTCCCTGGCGGGGCCCCGAGGTTAATGGGATACCTGATCCGGGTCCAGGGCAGCGGTGCCCAGCGGAACTCCAGCCATAGGCAAGCATGTCACCAACCCCCTTCCTCTTCGCTTTGATTCCAGCCTCCAGTTTGGTGTTGGGATTTGATTGCTGAGGATTCCGTAACCTTGGCATGATGGACATCTTGGGCCACATGGCTCCTGGATATGGCCCTGCACGTCGTCGGATGCGTAACAGCCCCCCTGCCCCACAATCACTAGAAGCCAGTAACCGCACCCACAAATCTCCAAATTGCCAAATATCCTTCCGGGCGTGCGGGTGGGGGCCACACCACTCCTGGCTGAGAACCACTGCCTGGAAGGAACACCTCTGGTTGGGGGTGATGTTTAGTTTTTTTCTTTTTTAAAAAATTGTTTTATTGGGGGCTCTTACAACTCTTGTTCCAATTGATGTAGGGACTTCAATTGTATCTGACACATTCATACATCTATTCCTTCGTTTCTACATTGACGTTCCATTGAGCCCTTGGGATCAGTCCCTCTTTTTTCCCCTCCTTCTTCCCTCTTCCCCCGCCCCCCAACCCTCATGGCCCCCTTGCTTGATTGCAGGTCGCTTATTATTTTCAAACCTCATGCCAACCACTGTCTTCCTTCCCCTCTGGCTTCTGTTGCTCATGCCCCTGGATGGGAATGCATCGTGGTTATGTGCCATTCAGTGTGATCGGTGATCCCTCCCTCTCCATCTCTCCCCACCTTCCCCCTGCCCTTCAGTACCTCTATACCCATTCCTGTTCCTGGGTTCCATGTGTTGTGAGTTTTATCTCTTGCTGCTAAACCTAGGTACATGCTCCCGTCTAGTCTAGATTGGGAAGTGGCACTGGGGTCATGATAGAGGGGGGTGAGGAGATTTCAGGAGATCAGAAGTATACTGCATGACCCATTAGTGCTCTACTGCACCCCGAATGGATGCGTAGCTTTTAATTCTAAAGTTTACAGAGCCCAATTCCATGCTGGCGCTTACCCTGAGATATAAGAGAGGAATGGGAGAATAAGACAGGACTCTCCCACAATTATGTACTCCAAAATATTAAGCAAACGATTTGCCATCATTTGGTTGGAAGTCAAGTTAGATATTCTCCCTGAAGACAGTTGATAAAAGGCCTTCGCCTCACTCTAGATAGAGCTGTCTCCCCTGCTGTTAGGGTGATGGTTTGCTGCGCTGTCATGGAAGCCCGTGGGTGGATTCACAAGCTGTCATTAATGATCTCTAGTCAAACCTGTTTAGCCACATCCAGGAGTCTGGGATCTGATCACAGGGGACCCTGATACCTCCCTTTCCTATAATGTGTGCATATAGCACAACCCTTTCCTGTGACGTGTGTCCTTACCTGTAATTAGGGGCCTGCCATGGCTCCAAAGGGCATATAAGGATTGGGCATGATAAAGCGGCCTCTCTCTCCTCCCTCTCTTGTGCCACTCTTCCCCGCTGTCAGTGCCCCTCTCCCTCATGTAATCCCTTCCCCCACTCACTGTCCCTTCACGTGGGCCACTAGACGGGGCTGGGGTGAGCACGCTCCCATGATGATGCTATGTCTGACTCTTATGATTTCTTGCTTTCTCATGCTCTCTACAACTTTACCATAATAAGCAATAATTACTGCTGTACAACTGTGCCTATCAAACCCAGGATGCATGTATCAGAGGCTGGCCTTCCTCTGATAGAGGAGGGAACAGATTCGGCAGTTCAAAACCACCGGCAGCAACTTGGGCAAGATGGGACTCTCGACTCAGCTAAGGAGTTGCTGTCTTGGAAACTCCCAGGGGGCAGCAGTTACGGGGTCACTGTGGGCCTGAACTGACTCGGCGTTCCTGGCGCAGAGAGCACACCCACATGGCTGGGGCAAAGAAGAAAGCGGCGGATGGATCATGTAGAACCCGAAGCACGCTGCTGGCTTCCATCCAGATTTCTTCCTGACCAACTGAAGCCTCAGATTGGGACTGGCCTCTGCCTCTCAGCACGCCCCAACCTCTCTCTCCTTTTCCCCTCTCTCACTGCAGCTCCCGCCCAAACTTTCTGTCGACCTACCCTTTAGGTAGCCACTCTAGAAACGACACAACCGCCACCCATTGTTAACTGGCATACAGGTTGTCCCCACCTCAGGGTGACGCTCACACAACAGGATCAGATTGCAATGACCCACGGGGTTTATCTGACTCCCCTACTCTCAACCCCACCCTGCTTTTGATTGTGACTTGGGTGAAAATTGCCAGAGCAGGTTGGTTCCCCAGTCAACAGTTTCACTCCCATGTTGACTCGAGGCTGGGATCACAACCCCCCTGATGTCATCCCAACCCTCTGCCCTCTTCCTCCCCGTTCTTACCCTTTTCTTTGGTCTCTCTCTCTCTCTCTCTCTCTTTTCTGGGCCTTCTCTTGACCTCTGCTCTTTCTTGCCTCTGAGCTTTCTCAAGGCTGCCCTTTGTTCTTGTAGGGCAGGGACTCCTAGGTATTGCAAACTGGTGGGAGTGTTTTGCTTGATTGGGCATTGATCCACAGGAATGGCTTAAAATTTGAGAAGGTAAGTAAAGGTCAGAGAGGGTTTTCCCAGACTCTGCCCGACCAGTGAACCTGTTCTTTTAACTTGTGTTTTGGTCTACGTTTTTCTCCTTTGTCATCCTTCTAGGGATTTCTTTCAGCGTGGTGGGCAGTGGTGGCTGGGCACCATCCAGTCCTTTCTGGTTTCAGGGTTCATTTGGTCCCTTAGGCTTTTGGTATTATTTCCACGCATCTGTGATCTTCTCTCTTCTCTGCTCCAGATGGAGAGAGACCAGGAATTGTATCTTGGATGGCTGACATTTTTGACACTAGGTTGGTTGGCGTTATTTCCCTGGTCTGTCTTTGTCTGGAACCAACCCTTTTCTGATACCATAGCAACATGCAAGCCCCCCACTGACACACAGGTGGTAGCTCCAGTGGAAAAGCAGAAGCGGGGCTTTGAACCCAGATCTCCCTCATGGAACTGAGTCATCCTGCCTCCTGAGTCGGTATGGTCTCTGCCACATCTCCAATAGTGTGCAAAGCCCTTACAGCAACTCAGCTCCATTTACCCCACTCCTGTCTTTTAGATTTGTGAAATAGATTTCACTTTGACCTAGGCTATATGCTATCATTTCTGCTGTGAGCAGCCAACAGTCTACTTAAATATATACATTTAACATACATGTTGTGTACATATTGTACCTGTACAAATTACACATGTTATACACAAACAAAAAGACAGTTAGTATATATATTATACTTAAGAAAAACGTTTTTTGATTCCTCAAAATTCTCCTTGACTGCCCTATAACATTGTGAGCTCACAGCAAATTCCTTTCTTATGAACAGCAAAGTTCACTTTGCTTTCAGTGCAAGCTATGTTGAGTTGTTTTCTTCATCTTCAGGCGAGCGATGGATAGATGTAGCTGAATCAAGGAATGAATGTGTTTGCCCCAATACTGCAAGGTAAACACAGAAGCTGAGCAGACGACTCTCAAGCAGTATTGGAGCAGGACCAGCTTTGAGCCCAGGTGAATCTTCTCTGGAGAATCACTACTTCCCTCTCAGTGTCTCAGGCTGGTGAGCCTGCGATGGATCCTTCTGCCCAGACTACCACTGTTTTGCTGTGAGAGTGTCCTGAGGAGTCCACGTTAATGCCACTCAGAGTGGAACCAGCCATGTTGGCAATTAGGGGTTGACAGAAAGCTATGGACACCATAGCTTCCTGTCCTTCCTTTTTACCTCTCCCACTTGGGATCATTTTCCACCTGTGTTAAGAACTTCCCTCAGGAGTAGTAATGGGAGTGATGATTCCATGAGGTATGGAATGGGAGGGATAATGGGGAAGGGAGAATTGATAGCAATGATGGATGTATAACCCCTCCACCAGGGGAGTGAACCATGAAGGGATACATTAGATGGTATAAAATATGATATATATATATAGTATTGTATTAAGAGTTCACAAGAGTGGTAGGGTGGGAAAGGGAGGGAATAAAGAGGAGCTGATATCATTGGGCACAAGTAGAAAGACAATGTTGTTTTTTTGAAATCATTTTGAGAGACATTGTTGTGGAAATGATGATGGCAGCGTCTGTACAAGTCCATCTGACATATTTGATTTATGGCTTGTTGTCCTATCTGTAAGAGTCCTCAATACAATGATCAATCATAATAAAAGTACTTTGCAATATACAAAGAGAAAAAAAAGAACTTCCTGTGGCATTTCTTCTGTTTCAACAAAGATGAAGAAAATGATGCCAGTGTTCCATTTAGTGTATCAAAATAATACGCTGGGCCCCCCTTCAAAGAAAAACATCAAGCACTAATCACTTGGGTTGGTAAAGACCAAAACCGAGGAGGTAGTGTGGAGGTGTCCAAAGTTTGGCTTCAAGCGCTCCTCACAGTGGTCTGTGCTTGGGAGTGAGCAGGAAGGTGACTGCCGGCTCTTGTGGAGTTGATGGCCACTCATGGCGCACCCTGAGGGTACAACAGAGTAGGTCTGCACCCTCGAGGGTTGCAGTGACCCATTGGTTCTGATGTGATTGACAGCCCTTCCTCCCAAGGCGTCTTTGAGTGGAGCTCAGCTCTCCAAGCCTTTTCGTGAGCCCAGGGTGCAGACTGCACCTCCTGGAGACTTGAAGGCATGCCTGTGTCAAGGAGAGATGGGGGTTATTAGGACTGTGTGTGACCATATGAAGCAAGTTGCTTCCCTTCTGTTCTCCCGTCCCCAGATGGGAATATGTGTTGGGAGGAGAGCTTCGGGTCTTGTGGTCATGTCTTTGTATTTATCAGCACGCCCAATTCCACCTAAGGAAACCCCATGCCTTAGTCAGTGTGTGAGAGACCCTACTCTCGCCAGAGGTCCTGTGGCTGTTGTCTCATGACAACATTTCTCACACTCGTTGGTCTCTCTTATTAATCTATGTCCTGCCGAAGCAAGCACTGGTCTCTGTTATTTATTCTTCAACCAGTGGTTGCTGGGCTAGTCTTGTCCTAGTTGTCTCTGTCCTAGTCTTGGGCCAGGTGCTAGGGTGCAGTTAGGACACCCTGCAGCGACTGCTGACTGCTCTCTTGGAGTTCATGCCTGGTATAGAAGGCAGACATCTATGACAGTCATAGGAACAAGGCGGGCATTGCCAACTGAGGACTCAGGGATCAGAAGGTAGGCTGGATTCTGTAAGGGCACACAGTAGGGGGCCTGCCAGAATCTGGGGTCAGAGAAGGTTTCCTGATGCCAGACTATGCAGTCCCACACAGTCAGCGAGAAGCCCTTCTCCTGCCTCCACTCCCCTCACCCAGCTCGCTCTTATGTATTCCTCGGGTTGCTTCCTGCCTCACAGCCCATCTCTGAGGCACTGACATCAAGACAGGTAGTTGCATCTGCTATTGACTGCCACATTTGCTTTTGCATGGCTTCAACCAACAACAACAACGACAACCTCAAACTCACTGAGTCAAGCCAATTTTGACTCATTATAAGCCAATTTTGACCCTAATAAGAACAGGACCTCCACTCAAGTGTTTCCTCAGTGTAAGAACATTTTGTTCTGTTAAATTGGCATTCCATGATGCTCACCTTCCTGACACGATCACTGAAGAAGTATGTGTGCATAAGCAAAAGGTGGTGAAGAAAGCTGATGTTGCCCAGCTATCAAAAGATGGAGCGTCTGGGGTCTTAAAGGCTTGAAAGTAAACAAGTAGTCATCTAGCTGAGAAGCAGCAAAGCCCACATGGAAAAAGCACACCAGCCTGTGTGACCACGAGGTGTCATGGGGATCAGTTATCAGGCTTCAAGAACTAAAAATCATAACATTGCATGCCCACTTTCATGATATGATCCCTGATGACAAATGTGTGCATAAGCAAATGTGGGGAAGAAAGCTGATGGTGCCTGGCTATCAAAAGATATATCATCTGGGGTCTTAAAGGTTTGAGTAAACAAGCGGCCATCCAGCTCAGAAGCAACAAAGCCCACACGGAAGATGCACACCAGCCTGTGTGACCATGAGGTGTTGAAGGGATCCAATACCAGTCATCAAAGAACTAAAATTCTATCATTATAAATGAGGGGGAGTGCATATTGGGGACACAAAGCCTTAATAGGTGAAGCGACATATCCTCTTACAGAGCGGTTGCAGGGAGGAGATGAGCCAGTTAAAGTACAGTGTAGTAACAATGAAATATGCAACTTTCCTCTATTTCTCAAGTGTTTCCTCACACCCACTATCATGATCCTAGTTCTACCAGACAAATTCAACTAAAACAGGGGATCTATGCTGGAGTTGGAAACATGGGGAATTTAGGATGGATGTTTCCTCAGGATTAATGGTGGGAGTGGTGATACTGGGAGGGTGGAGGGATGATGGAATAGAAAGGGGGAACCAATTTCAGGGATCTACATATAGCCTCACTGGGGCATGGCCAACAGGGAAGTGAAGGGACACATTGGACAGAGCACTATATCAAAAAGTAATAACAATTTGTAAATTATTAAGGGTTCATGGGGGAGAGGGAGGGGAGGAAGGAAATATGGGAAGCTGGTACTGGGGCCCTAAGGGAAGGGAGGATATTTTGAGAGTGATGATGGCAACAAGTGCACAAATTTGCCCTGGATACAATTGATGTATGTATGGATCGTGGTGCGAGTTGTATGAGCCCCCAATAAAATAATTCATAAAAAAAGGGAGGGGGAAGAGGAGCTTATACCAAGGGCTCAAGTAGAAAATATTTGGAAATGAAGATGGCAACATGTGTACAAATATGCTTGATACAAAGGATGTATTGAATGTTATAAGAGCTGTCAGAGCCCCCAACAAACTTATTGGAGAAAAAAAATAACAGGGTAGAACTAGTCCTGAGGGTTTCTGAGACTGTCACTCTTTACATGAATAGAAAACCTTATCTTTCTTCCATGGAGTGCCCCATGGTTTCAAACCGCCCACCTTGTGAATCGCAGCCCAATGTATGACCATTATACCACCAGCACTCCTCCCTTGGAATGCTTATCCTCGTCTGTTCAAAATCGGACAGCCTGCACTGTCACTTGCGCTCCCATGCCTCTGGTACCTAGGACAGTGCCTGGCACCTAATACACTCACAGCCATCAAGTCAATCCTAACCCTTGGCCACCCTACCCAGGGTTTCCAAGACTGTCACCTTTTGGGGAGCAGATAGTCCCTTCTTTCTCCCGACCAATGACCGGTGGGTTTGAAGGGCCAGCCCCGTCATTAGCAATCGGTCACTTGACTCTTAATCATGGGAATGAATCAGTGTGAGCCTTTCCTGGCTTCAGCGTCTTCATTGGTGAAATGAAGGTCATAATACTGAACTCCCCCACTCTTTTTTGTTCCCACGACAAAACAGAGACATGAAAAGTTGTTATTAAGCATGAGGCACAGGAGAGGAGAGGGGGCCAGTTTCACACATGGTTTCCTGCCTCATTTCTCTGCTGAACTATCTCACGGTGATCGTTTCCTTGGCCAGTTATCGCTATATTTTTGCCTGCAATCATATAGCTTCACCCCTTAATCCCTCTTTCTTTTTATTTTTAAAATCATTTTGTTGGGGGTTCATAGAGCCCTTATCACAATCTATACATATATTCATTATGTCAAGCACATTTGTACATTTGTTACCATCATCATTCTCAAAATATTTTCTTTATCCTTGAGCTCTTGGTTCCTGCCACTCTTTTCCCCCTTTCTTTCATGAACCCTTGATCATTTATAAATTTTTTTTTCATGTCTTACACATACCGATGTGTCCTTCACCCACTTTTCTGTTTTCCGTCCCCCAGGGATGGGGGTTATATGTACTGGTTGTGATTGGTCCCCCCTTCTCTTCCACCTTCCCTTTCCCCTCTTGGTATCGATACTCTCATTATTGATCCTGAGGGGGTTATCTGTCTTGGATCCTCTGTACTTTCAGCTCTTATCTGTACCCATGTACATGCTCTAGTCTAGCCAGATTTGTAAGATAGAATTGAGGTCATGATAGTGGGGGGGGGGGAGGAGGGGGAAAAAGCATGAAAGAACTAAAGGAAAGTTGTATGTTTCATTGGTGCTATACTGCACCCTGACTGGCTCATCTCCTCACTGAGACCCTTCTGTAATCCCTCTTTCAAAACCCCATCTTTCTCTACCCTGCCCTTAGAGCAGCACTCAGGTAGGCCCCCAGTTTTTCTCTGGGGCTAGAGAGAAGACTGCTAAACCCCATAGTTTTGAGAAAAAAATTTGCATCATCATGATCAGTTTTCCATCTTAATGACAGGTCACCATTAATGGGGTGAGGGGCTAATGGACTCCCATAAGTCAACCCTCCATCCTTACCAAAAAGAAAGCCCTTTGAGGCACAGGAAATCTACGTGCTCTGAGTCACAGAAGCAACACTCAGGTGCCTCCAGGAGGAGCCCTGCAGAACGGGGGTTGGCTGAGGAACTGAACAAACCCAGCTGGGCTCAACTGAGACTTGAGGAGCAACAGCTAGTTAGTAGCGGAGTCCCATACAGCACTGGAAGCAGGATTTGTGGTGCCAAGCTGTGGCAGCCAGTGCTTTAAATGTTGCCTCTTGATAGTATTCTTACTAACCTCAGGCAGGATCACCCAAGACAGACAGATGTTAGCCTTCCCCTTCTTGTTCACGAGTGAACAATGAATGAGTGAGAACCAGGACAACTGCATTATTTCCTCATGAGGCAAAAGGCTTGTGAATCATTAATTCATGTCCCACCATTTTCCAAACACCAACGCTGTATTCTACTTTGGGATTCGCCTGGGTTGGGGCCCTGGTGGTGGAGTGGGTTGCATGGAACCACCAGTGTTCTGCGGGTGATAAGAGGGGGTCTTCTACATCCGCAAAGAGTTAGAGTCTTGGAATTCCAGAGGGGATGCGCTCTCTATCTTGTTCTGCAGGGTCATGGTGAGACCGAATCAACTGAAAGGCAGCAAGAGAAAAATGCAGCTGTGTCCGGGGTTGGGTGAACAGAGATCAGTAGGACCACCTCAACATGGCCCCTGTGGGGGACCGGTGGCTGGAAAACCCCATCTGAGGGGCAGTGACCTCACGTGGACCAGAGTACAGCTGTGTTCCATGCAGCTTTCAATGGCTATCCTTCTCTCAATGGTGATAGTAACTGGTCTTGGGAAAAGCGAATCCTGGGCGATGTATGGATTGTAAATAAGGGCTGCAAGAGTTTTCAGCTCTTTCTCCCAATCTTCCCCTGAGGGAACTTCCCCTGTGGGTTTCTGAGACTGTAACTCTTTTTTTGGGGGGGCGGGGCATCACTGCCTTCTGGTGGTGGGAGTAGGAGGTCCAGCCTTGCTGCTGGATTTGAACCTCCAACCCAGTGGGCCACAGTCCCACGCACAACCACTACACCACCGGGGCTCAGCCTGAGACTAACTCTTTATGGGACTAGAAAGCCTCACTTTTCTCCAAAGGACCCACTGGCAGTTTGTCCCGGCTTACTAAAGGGTTAGCACATAGACCCATAGACAGTTGTTGGAACAGAAAATGAGAGACTGAGCGGCTTAAGATCAGGAAATGTGTGTGTGTCAGGATTATATCCATTCACCATACTTATTCAATTCATTTATTCAATGAACAAATAGCCCCAGAAGCTGGACTCGATGAAGAAGATCTCCCATCTGGAGTGGAGGAAGATTCATGAACAATTTGTGATATGCAAATTACACACGCCCTTACTGGCTGAACGTGAAGCAGACTTGAAGCACATAGTGAGAGAGATAAAAAACTGTAGCCCTCAGCATGGGTAACAACTCAGCACATAGGAAACATATTTCCTCACAAATTGGACAGGAAGCAACAGCATGGCAAATAGAGAAAAGCTTGAAGTGATCAAGGATTTCATTTTTCCTGTATTGACCATCAGTGCTCATGGAAGACAAGAAATCAAATGTCTCGCATTTGGCAAGTCTTCTACAAAAGGCCTCTTTCAAATGTTTGAAAGCAAAGATGTGCCATCTACAAATACCTCATACGCATGCCAAAGCTGGACAATAAATAACGCAAATTAAGAATTGATGCCTTGGAAATTACGATGTTGGTGAATAAATATTCAAAGTACCAGGGGCTGCCACAGGAATAAACAAATCTGTCTGGGAAGAAGTACTACCAGAATGTTCCTTGAAAACAAAGGATATCACACAAGTGACCCATCCCTGGAAAAGGACATCATGCTGGGTGTATTAGTCCGGGTAGACGAGAGAAACAAACCCATGGACACTCACATGTGTGTAAGAGAATTTTATATCAAAGAGTAATTACATATTAAGAAAACATCCAAGCCCAGTCCAGATCAAGTCCGTCAGTCCAGTTAGCCCATATGCCGGACATCAATCTCTAGAGTCCTCTTCAGACTCACGAAACACATGCAACGATGCCGAATGCAGGAAGATCCTGGGCCAGTGGGTAGAAAGTCTTGTAGATCCGGTGGCGGTGAAGGCATCTCAACGCTGTCAGGGGTCTCTACGTGGCTCCTCCAGCGCCCAGGGTTCTGGCTGCATCAGCGTAGCTCCATCAAGCTCATCATCAGTAATGTCCCACAGGAGGGAGTGTGTGTCCTGCCTCCAACAAGCTACATACCTTACCTCTGTCATGCCTGCCAGTGAGGTCGTCAAGTTGCGACGTGAAGGACGGGCCGACCCCCTACCCCTTCACTCTTACGTCTCACATGGACAGCAGATGATGTCGCTACTCGGCGGGGGTCAAATAGAAGGCAGGTAAAGAAGAGGACTTTGGCAATGGCCGAAATCACGAGGATGGTGCAGGGCCAGTGGGCATTTTGTGCGGCAATAGACGGGGCCACTGGGAACCAGGATGGACTCAGCGGCATCCAGCGACAATCGGCCCAAAGAGCTAGTGACACCTAAGAGTGGACTCGTCCACCCAGCACTCCAAGGCTGCTTCTCTACAGTTTTGCTTTGTGTGGTGGCAGCTGGGCCCTTTCGGCAATTTGCCCCCATAGCCTGTAGTTTTCGATGGCGAAAACTGAGAACTTCCATTTAAGGCGTGCACACAGGGGCTTCAGCCAGCCTGAAGAAGAATGGAATTAAATGTTCACGAAGTCCCCGCTGCAACCTTTAAAATCGCCGTCGAACGGAGTACCTGCTGCCGAAAGAGCACTGAGCTTGACACCTGGCCTACAGCATGATCAAGGCCTGAAGGATGATGCAGACGATAATAGGTCCACGTGGTAAATACCCCGATAGAAATCTGGGTAGGTCAGAAAGCAGCCTGGGCTGCAAATACAGAACATCTTTGCCAATGGAGCTTACAGTTAATTGGCCCTGAGTTGGGCCTGTTCTATTTGCTCCCTGCTGTTCCCTGAACACATCCAGCACGCTTTTTACCCTGGGGCCTTTCTACATAGAATTCGCTATGCCTCAACTGCTCTTCCTCCAAATATCTTTTAGCCCGTTCTCTCAATTTATCCAATCTCGATATCCAACTCTCATTGTGTCAGAGAGACCTTCCTTTGACCAGCACTCCCCTGCACCAACTCAGTTTTTATCCCATTACCTGGCTTGATCTTTCTTCCCTGCAGTTATCGCCACTCACAGATATATTTTTTCAAACCTTGAGTTCTTCCCCCCCCCCCCCCCCCGCATCACTGCCCTGGTGGGAGTGGGAGGCCCAGCCTTGCTCCTGAAGAGCTATTGCTGGATTTGAACCGCTAATCCTGTGGGCCGCAGTCCTGCACACAACCACTGCGCCACCATGGCTCAGCTACACTCACATAGTTTATATTCATCACGCAACATTCATTTTCTTTGATCTCTTACCCCTTCACCGACACACACACACAACCAAAGAAGCAGGGACCTAGTGTTTTTGGTTTTGCATTTTTAGTGTTGTGTCCCCAGCACCTGGAAGAGGACTTGCCCGAAAGGATGCTGAGCCAATTCAGAAATATAGAAAAAGAGATAGGTGTAGGTACGAATGTCTTCCATAGCTCAGACTTCCTCTCCTCTCAAAAACTTTTGCTCCGTGTGTCTGGCGAGCAAACAGAATAGAGTGTTCCTGGTGTCTTCATTGAAGTGTGTGCAAAGTGCTAACACAAGGCGGAAGAGAAAGCTACTCATTCCTCCTCAGAGGGAGGCAGTAAGCAGGGAGGCGACCTCTCTGAGCGAGTCACACATTTCACCTGGATCTGGAAAGATAAAGTCTGCCGGCCCCCAGATGGAATGCAAACGTGTAGTGGTTTCTGTGGGGCCCCTACTCATATCCTTCAGTCCCGCCCTGCAGTACCTGGTGCCAGCTGCCTACTGCGTGCACATACTGCTTTCCAAAGTGGCCCTGAACTAGTGCTCCCAGGAGGGAGTTGGAAGACCAATGCCCCAACCAACATCTTTGCCCTCCAGCGGCATCACTTGGATGCATCTGCTGCTGTCTGCTGGAGGCTTCCCCTCTCACTTCTCCTCACAGTGTGTCCTCAGTTTCTTCTCGACTCTTTGACCCAGAATTAAGTCCTGGGAGAACCACCTGAGACTGCCACGGTGGCAGCGGCAGCAGTAGGAAGATGTCCAAAGATGGAGAGGGAGGGGACTGGCCTGTGTCGGGGAGGCTTTCAGGAGATGGAGAGATGAGAGCAAGACGGAAGCCTGGCCAGATTGTGAGGAGCAGGCGTCTGCCCACAAGGTTTAATAATAGCAAGATTGTGCTGACGAGCAAGTGAAATCGCAGCGTGGAGCCAGCTTTGGGGTCCTTGTGGTGGCTTACTCCGGGAGCAAATTAGTTCCATAGCCACAGCCCTTCAGCGCTGACTTTGCTTTTCCACTTCTCCTCGTTCTGCTGGCTGCCTTTTCATTTCTCACTTTGCCTCCTCTCTGTCCTCAGATCAGAAACCCTGTCTCCACAAAAAGAGTCCAACCTTTCTCTGTGTGGAGCAAGCCGTGGGGAGGACCACTGGGGTCAGTGCACCGTACAGAAATGGCACCCGGGAAGTCCTCTGTGACAGTGGTGGGCGGGTGCGACAGTGGGCTTGGTCACGGCCAAGGGGAGGAAGAGCTCCACAGGAAGCATGGAAATTGGCATGGGTTCATTGGGAGTTGCACCTGAGACAAACATGATGGTCATTTCTATGAAGCCTTGACTGAATGGACAGTGGTAGGAGAGATCATCTAACAGGACCTACTGCAGGGACAATCAATAGGAGGCTTGCTTCTAAACAGAAATGACAAGAGGAGTGAGTGTTGGGATGATATAAATCCATTCTCCTAGGGCCATCAATCTTGCAAAGAGAGGGATGCAGGGACCTGATGGTGCAGGTTCTAAAGTCTTCCCAAGGTGCCCTCCCTAGGTAGTGCCTAGGGGAACCCTTTCGTCTCATCCGGTAAGATGAGAGGAAATTGAGCTGCCAGGTCATATGAAACTCTTGCTAGAGATTTGGAGAAAGATGAACGGTACTTAAGTAACAAGAAGACCGTGAAATCAAACTATTAAAAAACAATTTCAAGACCAGTCAACTTCCCTCACCTTCCTTTCCCTGTGTGATCAAGCCCCCAGAAGTCATTGGATGAGTCCTTTGATCTTGCTTACATTGGTGTGTTGACTTTCTCACCATTCTCCTATGTGACATAGCTGTGCTTCTTACATTGGACAGATGCGGCCTCTGAAAGGGGATGCAGGGAAAGGAGAGACTGTATACCGCCCCCCCCACCACCATATACCTCCCCCACCCCCACTAGTTGGTCAATTACTATTCAACCTTGGCAGACAAAGCCAGGACTCTTGGAGCTGAGATTGCCAAGATTAGTGGCAGGTGTGCTGTATTAGAGAAAGAAATCCAGTGGCACTCCTATGCATAAGAAAGAACTTTATATTAAAGAGAAATTATATATTAAGAAAATGTCCCAGTTCAGTCCAGATCAGTCCTAAGTTTGATATTAACCCTTAAGTGTGATACCGGTTCATCAATTCCTCTTTAGACTCACGCCGCATGTGCAACGACGCAAAATTCAGGAAGATCACAGGCCAGTGGGTACAAAGTCTTATAGATCCAGTGGAAGTGGAAGCATTACACAGGTTCTGGCAGGTCTTAGCAGGGCTCTACGTGGCTTATCAACAGGAAGGTGAAAGCAGAGAGCATGTGGACCGCCTGCAGGGAGCCATTTATCTCAGTCGCCCTCCAATCAAGCTGTGAACTGAATGACAGGCTAGACTTCACCCCTTCACTCTTAATACCCTCAAGTTCACACGAGATTATGTAACAGCAAGATATGCCTAGGAAAGTCTCACTACCCTAAAACCAGTGGTCCCAGAGTTGATTCCTACTCGTGTTGCATGTCAGAGTGGAGTTATGCTCCCTCCACATGATCTCCTGTGACCTATTTCTTAGGAAAGTGATAGCCAAGTTGGGCTTTTTGGAAGTACTTCTGGGTGAACTCCAACCTACCAACCTCTTGGCTATCAGCTGAGCCCATAGACTGTTTTGCACTACACAAAGGGCCTCCAGGGTCTCACTCGGCCCCCTTTGTCCTGATGTTTGAAATGATCTTTTCTGGAATGCAAACCTGCTGCTTTCTATAGGACTGCACACCGGAATTGAAATCAGGATGGAGATGTATAGGTTTGTGTTCCATGTCACACGGTGCCTATAAAGTTAGTGATGTGTATGTGTGGTGGGGGAGAGGGGGTAACCATTTTGGATCATGCAAGCCTCTCCTTCTGCCTTGAAGGCACTCTTTTCCATTAAGTAGGTTTGTTTTAAATGAAAAGTTAATTATACATATGCAAAAAATAATTTTAAATTATGGTGAAATCTGTTCTTGTGATAGGCTAAATCAAACACCATGATAACGGCTGCTGTCCATTCTGACCAACAGTCTCCACCACACTCCCTTCCCTGAGGTAACAGTTATTGCAGGGGTGGTGTGTGTCTTTAGTTTTTAGTGTTTCCCCTCTCCCCCTTGTTTCATTTGCATGCATGCTACGTATTTATGCCCCTACCGAAAATATAAAGAAGATGGTTTTAAATGAAGACATTCCTGGTTGACATGCTAGTTCCCAACTTGTTTTGTCCATTTGACACAGTCTTTAAGCCTCGTTGGGTTGTCAGGGTTGGACAGAGGGCCACAACTTCATGTAGTTGGGCACGAGGCAGGCCCAGGAGGGGTCTGAAACCCGGCCCATTTTCATAGCTCAGCCCAGAGGGAGAGGTAGGGCTTCCTGGTTGGTGCACAGAGAGGAAGCATCTTTTTTCTAACTGTGGTGGTCTCGGATGGGCTTTCAAGATCTATTTGTGTCTTTTGGGGCTGTTTTGTTCTGTGAGGAACCCCGGTGACACAGGGGTTGTGCGCTGGACTGTGAGCCACATGGTTAGCAGTTGAAAACTACCAGTGACTCTTTGGGGGAACACGCGGGCTTTCTGCTCTTTTAACAGTTAGAGAGTCCTGGAAACCTACAGGGGGATGCTGGGAGCCAACACTGACTTAGTGGCAGTGAGTCTGGAGTTTGGTCCATTGATTCCTCACCACCCTGTAGGACAGCATAGAAGTGCCTCCTCCTCTCCAAGGCTGTTACAGAAGCAGACTATCTCCTCTTTCTTCCTTGGAGTGGTTGGTGGGTCCAAACTGCTGACCTGTCGCTTAGTGACCAAGCAATGTGCCACCATGCTATGGAATCAAAGTATGCATTTGTTGTATTTCATGTACCTATACGTATGGTTGGACTTTTTTTTTTTTAAAAGGCTTGTTGACCTTTAGTTCATACATATCACGCACTTCAGTAGTTCAATCGTATGAAACGGAGTTGTGCAATCATCACTGTAATCAATTTTAGTACATGTCCTTCTTTCTTGTACTCCTTGGTATTCAGTCCCCATTTTCTTCCTGCCTCCCCTGCCATGCCCTTAAGAGACTATTCATCTAGTGATGGTCAAGAGATTTACATAGCTATCCTGAAGTTCTTATTCAGAAAAAGCATACAAAATGGAGACCGCCACAAAAAATGGAAAAAGTCGAACAATAGCAAAATGAAACAAAGGAAAACCTCAAATGGAAAAGAAAGCAGAAAATATTGAAAACTAAAGCAAATTTAAAATGGTTCAAAAAGGAGATAAAAATGATAAAGTGTTCAATTTTTATCTAACTATGTCTTCAGTAGTTTCCTTTCCAATGTACTCTGTCTGATAGGAAGGCTGTTCATATCTCTGGACTATGTTCAGAAGTAATTTCCTTGAAGATTTACTCTGTGTGGGAACGCTGAAAATGAATTTCGGGTTTCCATTGCCATCTATAGCCATCTGTGAACTGTGAACCCATGTTACTGTTCCCTCCTCTAGTCTTACATTTTATTATTTTTAATCTTTGGATCACACAAGCTGGTGTGATTCTTCTGGGTGGCCTCAGCTGACACCTCACTTAGATGGCTGCTGGTTTTAAGACATGTCTTTAAGACTCCAGATGCTATTCTTTCTGATAGTCAGGCACTATCTGATTTCCTTATCATCCTTAACTATAACACCCATATCTTGAGAGATCTCTTATGAGGGCAAATATGAAGTTGAGCCATGTCACAAGAACCAATTGTTCTTAGATTAGGGCTATGATTAAGTGGGAGCTCAAAATCCATTCATCTATCTTTGGTTTATCTATGTCCCTGGCTCACTTTAGAGACATAATTATCATTTTTATAGAGGAACATTATAAATCATCCCATAGGACATACAGTAATTCTATTCCTAGTATCATTAATTTAGTCAGTGGTATAGAATTTAAAATACTGTTGAGGAAAGGAAAGAATACATGCATAAAATGGCTTTTTAGATAAAAAACATAAGGGGTTTTTGACTTGCACAGATTAAAAACATAAGTGACTAGACACCATTTACACAAACAATGAGGGCTGGAAAAAGAGTAAAACTTTCGATATGAAGACAATATGGATACATAAGCAAATATGGTGAAGAAAGCTGATCGTGCCCAGCTATTAAAAGATATAGTGCTGGGGATCTTAAAGACTGACATCAAACAAGTGGCCATTGAGCTGGGAAGCAACAACGTCCACATAGAAGAAGCACACATCCTTTGTGATCATGAGATGTCAATGGGGATAGGTATCAGAAGTTCAAAAGCAAGCAACCAAATTGACCTGAAGGAGTGTGGACAGAGTGGAGATCTAAAACCCACCTGCAAGATAATTGGGCCATCCCTCACAGTAGGCCCACATGGAAGGGGTGACATATCCTAGGTAGCACTGACGAAACACATAACTCCTGGAATCTAATATTTCCACCTCTTACTAATATGGTTTTCGTTTCACCTCCTTAATCTTGTTAGACCTATGCCTGCTCATTTGTATAATTAAGAGCGTTCGATGCATGAAAGCCAAGATAGGTAACCCTTCAGAAACAGCAACTGCAGTAAAGATTTCCTGAGGGTACAGGAAGGGGGGCAGGTGGTGGTGATGGTGGTGCATGGGGGGGAGGGGCGGCGGCAGATAGCAATGATGACTGCATAACCCCACTCGAGGGAAACGAACAACAGAATTGTAGGAGAACGGATACATTGGATAATGTAAGTATGGCAATAATAATAACAACAACATAATATCATAATAAGAGCTTCTACAGGGAGCTGATATCAAGAAGTTCAAAAAGAAAGAAAAGGTGTTGAAACTAATAGTGGCAGCAATTGTACAATTATGCTCGATCTAATTGAATTATGGATTTTTACAATATCTGCAAGAGCTCCCAGTAATAATAAAAAAATAAATGCAAAAAAAAAAAAACCCTCTCAGTAACATTCATTTCCAAAGGCAGAACCATGCCTGCTAGACTAAGGCATATCATAAAAAAAGCAGAGGGAGCATGAAAACAGAAAATATATGGTACTCCCCAGCCACAATTCATTGGGCCGCCTCAAAGCAAGATATCTGACCAAAGTCCAATGACCTTCAAATCCATAATTTTAGAATAGCAGTCTGCTTCTTCTCATACCAGGGCATTTCAGCCTAAAGTCTAAGGGAGTATTTCAGTTCCTTACATCTGCTACAGGTGAGTTTAAGGTACAGTCCTCTTACCTTAGTGGGACTTCCAAATCAGATCCTTCTGATGTGATCTATGAAGCATGTTGTGTGCATCAAAAGGACAGAGTCTCAAGTCTTTGTTGTCTATCCTACATAGCCTAGGTCAACAAAGACTGGATAGAATCTACATCAAAAGTGTCCAATTAGGAACACAACGAACGTGGTAAGGGTCTATATAAATAATGCTAAGCATTTTTTCTCAGTGGCAGTTGCCCCAACTGGTCTACCCACCAAGGGAAGTGTTCATCACCATTTGGAAGAGAGACTCCCTTCCCCGCCCCCATCTCTTGATTTGAATTTCCATTAAGGTTCACTCCTTACCCTTGTTGGGGTGTCTATTGACTTGAGGTGACTAATGTTGTAGGGCAGTAACTGATTGACCTTCTTCTTCTGCTCCCCCCATGAGAAACTGACCCCCCCATCAAAGTGGTTTTAGAGTTGTACAAATAAAGGGGGTGATATATGGTTCATAAGCACTACAGGCTCCCTACTACATTGCTAGGGAAACTGGATTAGAAGATTATATGACCCAAGAACTGCCTATGTATGGTTGCACATGTAAGGGCCCCTGGTGGTGCTATGGGATAGATGTTGAACTGGTAACCATAAGGTTGGTGGTTCAAATCCACCAGTAGTTCCTTGGGAGAAAGATGAGACTATCTGTTCCTGGACAGATTTATAGTACCTGAGACCCCAGGTAGGGTTGCTATGAACCACGAAGGGAAAAGACAGGGATTTCTATTCTTGTAAACAATTACAGTCTTGGAAGCTCACTGGGGCAGTTATACACAAAGGAGTCCATGGGAGTGAGTGAATGAGTGATGAATCAGAAATCCATGCCACTCAATGGTTGACTTGGTTTGATTTATAGCTGATCATTTAAATTGCTATTAATTTCTCATGATTGTAGGCAATATTGCAAGGAGTACCTTTGAATATTTTTTTCCAGGGAAGTAGTAGGATAAACTGGTGACCTAGTTGTCTAAACATCAGACTGCTAAGCTCAAGGTTGGTGCTTCCCACTGACTAGCTGCCCAGCAAGAGAACAATGACACTATCTGCTCCTACAGAATGGTTCTGCTCTGTCTTCCAGGGTTGTTGTGGATTGAAATCTCCTCAAAGGTGGTGGTGGTGGGGGGTATGGCTTGTATACTTTACATTCGACTAGATAATATTAAACTGCCCTCTAAATGGTCATGTCAATCCACAGCCTCTCCCCCCAATAATGTACTAAAATGTTTGTTTCAGTCTTCCTTGTCAACACTTCACACTACCAGACATCAGTTTTTTCCCAGTTGAAACCTCCCCTTTCTGGTTGACCCAATTGCTTTGGGGGAGTTCCTAGTCTACTGCATAATTTTGTTTTTGGTTTGTGCAGCCTTGGACTTCTTTCTCAACTCTCTGGTCACCGAGACTTCCCTCTTGTTGGTCCATCTGCCCTGAGGAGGAGCCTCAGTTCTCATCCTGGCTTGAGTTCCAGGGCAGGTGGGGTGACAAGTGGTCAGGAGAAAGACTCTGCCTCCACTTGGCTGTGTGAGCTTAGGAGACAAATTTTTGAAACAGAAGAGCCACTGCTGTTCTCACAACAACTACAGAATTATTTGAGAGTCATAAATAGATTCTTACAAATGAAATCGGCATGATCTGAATAATAGCCTTTAAATGTTTGTCAAGTTCACTGCAGAGCTACATGTGTGTACCAAAAGAACCACGTGGGGCTCTCAAGGTGCAGTCCGCCAAACGTTGGGACAGTTCTTTGTGTGGGTTTCAGTCACCCCCTCTGCAACATGATAGGACTTTTATGGGCCAGGGCTGTGCCCTGTTTCCAAGTAACAGAAATTCTAGGATTCTAGCTCTTGTCTTCTTGAGGAGGATTGAGTTATTCTTGTTCCTATTGTTAGTCTGGGTAAACTGGAGAAACAAATTCATAGACACTCATATGTATATAAGAAAGGGGTTTATATACAAGAGCAATTGAATATTGAGAAAATGTTCCAGCCCAGTCCAGATCAAGTCCATAAGTCCGATATAACCCATAAGTCCAATGCCAATCTATAAAGTCCTCTTCAGGCTCATGATGCAATGATGCCAAATGCAGGAGGAGCAGAGATCAGTGGGTTGGAATTCTTGTAGATCCAGTGGCATTGTAGGCATCTCAGCACTGGAAGAGGTCTGTATGTGGCTTTTCTGGCTCTAGGGGTCTGATTGCATCCAAGTAGTTCCATGTGGCTTTTCCAGCTCCTGGGGCATAAGTGCCATATGTCTTGTCATTGGAGTGTTTGCAAGGGAGTGAGTTGAGAGAGAGAGAGAGAGAGAGAGAGAGAGAGAGAGAGAGAGAGAGAGAGAGAGAGAATTGCCTCTGGTGTCCAAGGAAGAAATATCAGAGTTCCCAGAATTTGCAGGTAAAGGCCATGTCCACACAGAGGCCTCATTTGTTATATCTTGATTGACAGGCCAGACTCCATTCCATTAGCTCATAATCCTCTCAAATTGACACCAGATTATGGAACTACCACCCTCTTGTCAGCATTACTGTTGTAGTTGAGTTGAAGTGCTTTCATCTGACTTCACACAGTCAGATGTGAGTCAGTTAATCAGATAAGGTGTCAGAATAGACTTCTATTACCCCCATAAACGACAACACATTTGTTTCTGTGTTTTCATGGGTGGGGATGGTGCTGGTGCTGGAGGAGGGCCCTTTTGGTCTGTACATGTTCTCAGTCAGCAAGTGAACAGGTCTCGAATGATCAGATCCAAGCACACGTCTGCAACCCCTCCCTTCTTGTTGGCAGGACACACTTCTCCTATCCACCGGGCAAGCACATTTGGAACATCTTTGTCTTGCTCTGCTCCATGGCCACTTTTGCAAGGAGCAGGAGTGGGAGGTGGAGATGACCTGGGGTGGTTGGTAGAACACAGTGCTCACATGTCAGAGCCACTAACTCTCATGTTTAGCCCAGTGCTGCCTCCCAGAATCTTTCATGAGGATAACAAAACTCAACCAAATTCCCTGCCTTGGAGTCTGTGCCGACTCGGGGTGACCCTGTCGGACAGGGTAG
Source organism: Nesogale talazaci (assembly GCA_004026705.1). Lineage (NCBI taxonomy): Eukaryota > Metazoa > Chordata > Mammalia > Afrosoricida > Tenrecidae > Nesogale > Nesogale talazaci. Next base: position 44,083 of record PVJH01007242.1, read on the forward strand.
AACTGCCCCCGTGTGGTTTTCCAAGACTGTAACTCTTTATGGGAATAGAAAGCCGTATCTTTCTCCCTCAGACTGGCTGGTGGTTTTGAACCGCTGACCTTGTAGGAAGATGGAACTGTTCAAAAATAAATCTACATAATACCACAAACTATAAATATCTATGGCCCACTTCTTACTGTATGTGTGTGAGACAGAGAGAGAGAGAGAGAGAGAGAGAGAGAGAGAGAGAGAGAGATTGATTGATTCAGGATCCTTTGCTAATGAACAATGAATGATAGGAAACAATGCTATAGGGAAGACTTCTGGTAGAAACCCGAAAACCCAGTCCTCCCGATGATCTTTTTGACCTTTCAACCTCTTTTTCTTTTTTGAGGTGGGGGTGGGGGGAAGCATCACTGCTTCTGGTGGTTGTGGGTGCTACCCAGTGCCGCTCCTGAGAGCCGCTGCTGGATTTGAACCGCCAAGCCCGCGGGCTGCAGTTCTGCACTCAACCATTTACGCCACTGGGGCTCAGCCCCCTTTCAACCTCTTCAACTCTAAAGTGGGCAGCAAGAATAGCAACTTTGAGGATCTCTTTCTAGATCCAAGGAGGTAGCATGTGTAGACCTAGCCACAAAACCTGGCTGCCATAGGTGTTCAACAAGGGACACGCCTTTCCCCTGGGGGCACATTCTGGGTGCTCTGTACTCCTACATGCTGAGGACAAACAAATGCTTCCACCTCAAGGGGGTAGGAAGCAGAGTGTGCTTCTGTAAAGAACAGCTAAAAGCAGTGGTTCTCAAACTTCCTCATGCCGTGAGCCTTTAACACAGTTCCTTATGCTATGGTGATCCCCAACCATGAATTATTTCCATTGCTACTTCATCCCTGTCATTCTGCTATGGTTATGAGTCAGACAACCCCAGTGAAAGGGTCATGCAATCTCTCCCCCCCCCCAAAAAAAAAGGGTCTCGACCCACAGGTTGAGAACCGCTGAGCTCAAGGAACCCTTCCTCCTGCAAAGGCTTCCAGCTCCCAGACTCAGATTCACCCAGACCAACTGCCCACGTTTATGGATGTCATAGGCACAGCCCTCTCATGCTAGAAACTTCCCAAGAGTGGGAGTTTTCTGTCCTCCTTCCCTTCTTCCCCTAACTGCCTATGTACTCAGTTGCTGGAACCTAATAGGTGCTCGACAAATAACTGTGGGTATGATGATTGTCCCAAGTCGTCATCAATCATCGTTGTTCAGTGCCACCAAGGTTATCCCAGCTCATACCTATGTGCCTGGTAGAACTGCTCAAAAGGGTTTTGAAGGCTGTAGTTTTTTTGGAAGAGGATGGCCAGCTCTTCCTTGCAAGGTATTTCTGGGTAGGTTTAAAGTGCCAACCTTCCATCTGTCTAGTCTTCAGCTCTCCAGTGACTCCTGAGTTCCTGTGAATGATGGAGACCAAGGAGCCTGGTGCTGTCCATCTCCAGCTCTGCCTCGCCAGGACAAGCAAGGACTCTGGAGCAACAAGCGAGGCACTGGGATCTTGGTGAAGTCCTGGCTCTTGGCTACCTCATCTGTCCCCAGGTTCCCTAGAATATGTGACCTGAAGTCATGGAAGCTGGTGAGACTGGGCAAGTGGGGAGGCTACACCCAGGCTCCAAGCACACATTACTCCTCATGTGTGTTGCTTTGTGAAAGCCACCCCCCCCCCCGCCCAAATGTCATCCTCCTTCTCTGTGACTGCTTCCTTCCCTCTCCAAGCAAACCCTCCAGAAGCAGTCGAAGCAAATAGAGCGTGGGGGACCCAGCCAGCACATCCAGAGCAAAGGAGGCCTCTTCCACCCGCTGTTTCCTCTCATCAGAAGACAAAGTGTGACAGGTAGCACCTGTAGATCATAATAATAATAAAGCGGGGGAGAAGAACATGAAAGTAAGTTGTATCAAAGTTTGAAGGATCCCTGGTGGTGCGGTGGCTAAAGTACTCAGCAGCTAGCCCAAAGGGCTGCAGTTCTACTGCGTGGCCCTCTGTTGTCACGTGGATTGGTAGTGGGGGGTGGGGGTGGCGGGGAGGGGCTCTGTCCTACAGGTTGCTTTGAGTTGGACTAGAATGTTCTAGACAATGGTGCATTTTGGGCTCAGTGAGTGTGTGATTCCCACGGAGCCATTTAAATGATAGCATTCTCTTAAGCGCTTTAATTCCAAACACTTTCTTTTGTGAATGCCACTTATTTCCTGAAGAAATTTCTCACTCTTCATCCGAAGGAGAATGTTGGAATTGTGATGGTGCTTTTCGGAGTCATTTAGCACCATCTTCTTTCATCTATTTACTGTGCACTGCTGGGCCGGTGTAGCGCCTTGTGGCGGTCACCTAATCTGGTGTCAATTTGAGGATTAAGAGTGCAGGGGTGCAGTCTAGCCTGCCAATCTGGACATAGCCAGTGACACCTCTGTGTGGGCCTGGGCTTCTCCTGAAAACTCTGGAAAATGGGGTAATTTTTTCTTGGAGGCAGGAGACACTCTTTTTGCTCACTCCCTGGGAGACAGTGCAGCTGACAAGAGACATGGGACTACCCTAGTGCTTTGAGCCAGACAAGTCACATAGATGCAACCAGGCCTGTGAAGCTGTGGAAGCCACAGAGAGATCCCTGCCAGTGCTGAGATGCTTACAACACCACTGGGTCCAAAGGCTTTCTACTTACTAGCATTTGATTGTTCTGCATTTGGCTTCATTGCAATTGTTTCCTGAGTCCGAAGAGGACTCCGTGATTGGTATTAGACATATGGGCTAATATCAGACTTATGACCTTGGACTGGACTAGGTTGGGATGTTTTTCTCAATATTTCATTGCTTTAATATATAAATCTCTCCCTTATATACATATACAAGTTTATGAATTTTGTTTCTCTAGTCTACCCAGACTAACACAGTCGCTGGCCTAAGAGAGTCCACAGTGGAGGGGAGGAGAGTCACAGGAAGAACTTGGGCAGATTGCAATCTAGTAAGATTAGGGGACAACTGACTTTATCTTTGTCATCACTGTATCCTTCCTGTCCAGCCTTATGGTGGCAGGGAGTTGGTGCTGCCTGATGACTTATTGAGCAAACGAATGAATGAATAAATGCATGCAAGAGCAGAGGAATTTGGGGAGCTCATAAGAGGGAGTTTCTCAATCTAGCATTGAGTGGCAAGACAAAGCTTCCTGAAAGACATGAAAGAAAGGCTGGAAATCTTAATGAAAGAGATTTTCAAGAAAGAGGGAGCCGGTGGGAAGTAGAAGAAAGAGGGCTAGGTTTTACAGACCGAAGAAAGATGAGGTCCTTGGTCAGCATAACCAGGTGAAGTTGCCTGTTACTGAACGTCTTTACTAAGAACAACAGAAAGGTCGTGCAGTTCAACCCAGTACTTAAAACATCAGCAAACGGGGGCTATGATCTCATGAGTCCTACTCAGTCATGTCAAGATATTGACTTTTATTTAGATTCAAGAGTCACCAAAGTCCCTCCCCCCTGCATCCTAAAATAAAAGTAGGTGTACTTGTATGGCTATATAACTAATAGGTATTATTGCTAGAAATTTACATGATAAAACAATGTAAAGAAAAGGAGGATTACCATCTTTAATGTTACCTCCTAGATAGCCAGAGCCAATGACCTGGTGAGACATTTCCAGACTCCTGTTTTTGTTTTGATCGTCTACACATAGTCCTTCATAAACTTTAGGTGCCGTGCTTTTGACTCCCAAGAAAGCATTTCATTTCCTGAAATTGGTGGCTTGTAGGCACCCTTTGCTTCTCTTTAGAATTTGTACACTATAGGGCTGTCTGACCTTTCTTACAGGAGGAGGCACAATTGGCATTTTTCAAACAATGAGCCCCATTTTGCAGCTCTGAAAAAATGGGGGTGGCTCCAAACAGTTCTTCTCTGCCTCTGTTTATGGCGAGCTTCCATGAAAAGCAGATAGATGGCCATGATGCCCACACTTGGTCAAGAGTGGTGAGTGGATCTGTGTCAGTCTGGGTAGACTAGAGGAACAAACTCATAGACACACACATGGATATAAGGGTATAGTTTATATACAAGAGGAATAGGACATTAAGAAAGCATCCCAATCCAGTCCAGTTCAAAGTCGTAAGTCCGATATTAGCCCATATGGCTGAAACCAGTCTATAATGTCTCCTTCTGACTCACGAAGTCACAGACCAGTGGGTGCAGAGTCCTGGCGCTGGCAGGGGTCCCCTCATGGCTCCCTGCTTCCAGGACTCAGGGTCCATCAACAGCATCCAGTGGTGGCAGAAGCAACTCATCGCTGACAGGGATCCCCATGTGGTCTCTCCACCTTCAGAGGTCTTGCTCCATCAGGGCAAAGCCGTGTGGCTTCTCCTCCAGTTCCTCAGATGCTGCCATCTTGTCTTGTCCTTAGTTCATCATCTCTGAGACTAACTCCCAACAACCAGGGGAGATAGCATCTCATTTCCATGAGGGTTTCCCGCGAGGTTTCCCAGAAGTCTCAGGAGACAGCCATGCCCACACGGAGGCCTCATTGGCTACTCAATGGCTATCTCCAGATTAATAGGCCAGACTCCACCCCTACATCTCAATCATGAAATTAACATAAGCACATGATGGCCACAGGATTCTTCAGCAGGTCAAGTGGATCCTATCTATTAGACAGCTCCTGTATCTCTCCTGGTCTGGACTTACCATCGTGCCCCCATTTCCCCAGCCTCCTTTCTCCTTATTCCAGCCTGACTTCTTTTATTGATGGGAGAACTCTTTGACATCCAGCACATCTCTCGCAACCCAGTCGCTGTGGTCCTGAAGAGACTCAGTGTTGGCCTATGGCAGACCTATGGTGACTTGGAGCCTTCACTGGTCTACTGAGCCATGAACCCATTCTACTGCTGCTGCCATATTGCTCTTGGGGACTGACTTCTTCTATTGGGCCTCCCCTGTTCCAGTGTGAATGAGAGATTCCTTACATATTTGCCTTCTAAGGTTCCCCCCGCCCCCACATACCCTAGTTTGGTGGCTTTCAATAAGTTCTTCTAACTTTTATCATACTACAGAGGGACTTTCTTTCCAATCACAGTCTTTTTTGTCTAGGCTCATTCACCGAATGGCAGTGACAAACAGAAGGATGGTCTCGTATCACCTGGCATGACTCTCTTTTCTCAGCACCTTGCCCTCCGTTGTATCCTGCTGGATCGCTCATGCCTTCTTTCCTGATTTCCCCCAGGAAGTACATGCATCTCAGGGTTAAGGCCTCAGCTCCCCAGGCCTGGTGGGTTTCCTTGCAGTCCTCTCAGCTGCCACATGAGCCTGTTTGATTGTGGTTGTTGTCTCTGAACTCCATCTCATCTCCCCATTATGTCAATAGAAAGAAATTAGGGGATCCATCTGGTCGGGCAATTAGAACTCCAGCCTTGTCAATGGCACTTTTGTTTATTGTGCTTGTCTCTACTGTTTATCATGATGAGCAGCCCGTTCTCATGATCAGAGACCGTCTCCACCCCTCACTGGATGTAATAATAACAACAGCCACCCCAAATAATAATGAAAACACCGCCACCCCTAACAGCTGACGCTGTTTCGTGCTTCCCAGGCCCCAGGCCTTGTTTCATGCGCTTCACAGACAGGATCTCCTCTGCCTCCATGAACAGTTCTTGTGCTACAGCTGAGAAACCGTAGTTGCAGAAAGCTCAAGTGAGTTCCTGAAGCACTAGAGGAAACATCTGAACCCAACCAGTGGCCAAGAGGAAGAGCTGCTGGAATCAACTGGGTTGTGATTCGAAATGCTCTCTCCTTACCCCATTGGTCCACTTCCCAAAGCATCCGCACAGCCTGGAGCTTCCAGATATGGTCACGGAAGCACCGTTTGGCTGGAGGGCCTGAGTGGTCTCTGGAGACTGTCACTTTCTCCAGTTCAGCCAGCGTTTGGCCCCAACTGGATTTTCAAGCTTACCAGCCTATGTGATCCAAAGATAATAAATAACAACATCCAAATACGAAGGAGGCAAAGCTCTCGGAGCTTAAATTGTGAACCCCCCAAGGTGATGGATGACAGTGGGCTCCCACTGGTATGCCTCTCTCTTGTGGACTCAGTTGATGCCTCACGTCTGAGTCTTTAAGACCCCTAGACGCTATTCTGATTGATAGCCGGGCACCATCTCTTGCCTGCGATCTTAACAGAAGCAGATGGCTAGGCCTTTCCTTCTAGCGTCCTGCTGGATTTCATGGGACTTCGATCCACATTCATGGAAGCAGCAGGCGAGAGATCCAACGCTGGGTTGCAGTGGGGCAATCTCCTTTAAAAGATGTCTAACTCTTCCGAAGCAAAGACCTAGCTCCCTTAAAAAAATCATTTTATTAGGGGATCCTACAACTCCCATCACAATCCATCCATCCATCCATCCACGATATGCAAAGCACACTTGTGCACTTGTTGCCATCATCATCCTCAAAACATGTTCTTTCCACTTAAGCCCCAGGCCGAGACCTATCTCACGTTAAGGACGACAGTGTGCCTGACCTCAAGCCGTGATTTTTTCCAGTTAGCTCATGTGCAGGTGGACACTGACCGATGAGGAAGGAATGGCAGGAGAATTGAATAGACCACGGACTGCCCACCAGAAGAGGAAGGCACCCTGGGAGATGCACTGGCACCGTGGCTGCAACAATGGGCTCCAGCCCAGTGGAGCTTGTCGGGACAGAGCAGGGGCAGGCAGTGTTTTCTTTCCTTGGCCTTCATGCCACCTTAGAAAGAGCCACCTCACTGGCATGTAAGAGTCACACTGCGACTTAATAATCAAACACAAACTGTTTGTACCACCCAGGGACCCTACGGAAATGTCGACCCTCTCATCCCTCCCTGTGCGCTACTGCAAGATACCACGTGCCTGTCTGGTATTATGTCTCCCGATCCTTTTCCCTGCAGCTGCATTAAAAAAAACAAACAAACCCTGAAAGTCATTTTGTACATCCCTAAAGTCATCCTGTATTCATCCTTCTGGGCCTTATATCTCTCACTTGATTCTCTCCTGAACCTGCTTCAAGGATACATCGTAACTTAACATAGCTAACCCTTCTTGTGTCGCGAAACAGGTACAGTGCTTTTACTGGAAATAAAAATATGTGCCATCTCATACGATGGCCTCATACATGTGTCTTTGTGGATATGGTAAGCTTCAGGTACAAGCGTTCTCAAATGCTGAGTGTTCTAATTTTTCTACAATGGACACGCATTGTTTAGATGATGAAGCACATTCTTCAACGTAGGAAAAGTTTCCACTAGACAGCTCCCCAAACCCCAAAGCCACTCAGTTGGCCCCAGTGGTTTCTCAGGATAAACAGGCTATTCATTAGCATCACCTTGTAAATAAATACCGTATTTCTGGGCCGCACGGATTTTTCTCAGACTCACCCTCCCAGAGTAGGATCAGCAGACAGAAGTCAGCACCTCCTGGTGGGGGGGGGGGGGGGGGGGGTTGGGGGGGGGTTGGGGCTGGCTGCGGTTGCCAAAGCTGTGATGGGGTTGGGTAGGCTGTCCTTGAAGGGCTCGGGCTGCCCAGTTTGCATAGGCCAGGGACCTAAAGGTCTTTTCTTGGGCGTTGGTAGTTCCAGACACTTAGCATTTCATCAGGCAAACCTGAAACGAGGTACTTTCTGGTGTCCCTGGATTTGCATGGCCAATAAATTCCTCCCCTCCTCTGCCCTCCCTTCCCCACAAAGAGCCAACCATATGGCTAGAAGCTGACACGTAATTGACATGCCCCAGAAACTGGGCCTGTAAAAAGGAAGCTTGCACCGCACCCTTTTGGACCGCAAAGAATCCCTTTTAGAAAGCAAAAACAACCACAGCAACAACCACCACAAAAAGTGGACCCCTAATTTGCCTCGGGCGCGTGGCGGTCTGAGTGAGGGGACACCGAAGGCCCCTTCTCTTCCCATTCAGGCGGAGAAAGTGCCGCGCGCAAGGCAGCAAGCGGGCGAGAGGCCATCCATCCCTAACTTGAATGGTGACCCCTTTCCCTAACCAAAGCAAGACGGTAGCGCATCCGAAGGCAGGAGGCGACTCGGTGCTTCACTTGTGCACCCCCGGGTTTGCGGAAGGCGATGGATGACCGTGGGAGCCCCCAATCCCTTTGGACGGTCTCCACCTGGGGAATCCCCTGCGACTGTAGTCAAGCATGAGAACAGCCTCTCACACAGAGAGCACGGTTCAATCGATGATAGCACATGCAGCCAGCAATTCCGACAGCGTAGCGCTTCCGAGTTGGGCTGCGCTCTGCGTGGCCAGCAGTTCCAAACCACCGGCAGCTCATCGAGAGAAAGACCCGGCTTTAGGCGCCCTTAAACAGTTACCCTCCTTGAAGCCCCCATGGGGCTGTTATGAGACAGTATTGACTCCATGGCAGTGCGTTTCGTTTGGGTTTTGAGTGGACTCCTTTTATAGTTGTTTCAGATCTTTTCTGTTTCTTACCCACCCCCCCCCCCCCTTATGTTTGGTCTGGTCGACGCCGTTGGTTTTTTTACGTTTGTGCTTTGCATGGTGTCGCGTCTGATTTTTCGGTGTATGAAATCCAAGCAGGTACATGTATAGAGGCAGCCGCTGTATAGGGGCCACCCAGGGGCGGATGAGAGGAAATGGGGAAGTACCGCAGTGAGCGGCAGAAGAAAATATTCTGAAATGGATTTGGGTGGACGCCTGCACCCATCGTCTTAACAGGATCGGAGCAGTTAAATGGTATGATCTGTGAAGGATAGGCCCATACAACGATTTCTCTTTTTCATGCTGGCAGCACCCAGAGTCTCCGATGGAGTCGAGGCTGCTGTCACCAGGGGAGTGCTGACTAAATTCGACAGGCTGCATTTAAAGTCAGCTGGGAGGAGGCGAGGAGTTGCCGGGTGGCACAGGCAACCACACACGTTGCTGTTGACCCAAAGGGTGCTGGCTCAGTTCCCCACCAAGGCACCTTGGAGGGAGGGGGTACCAGACAGCTTCAGCAAGACCGCAGCCAGGGAGAGCCCTTTAATTACGTGTTGACTGTACACAGACGGTCCCAGGCACCAACGGCCTCTCAGAAGGTCCGTGGACTCCTCCGCAAGCTTGGATCCATGGATTTTCTGGGAGGTGTAAGGGGCTGCTGGCCCCCTGATGGGTGGAAGTTCCTCCTGGCCTCAAGTCTCAGGTCTCTGAGTCTTCCCATCTTTCTTTTTCTTTGGCTGCTTGGGAATCAAAAGCTCCATTTCCTCATTTTTCAGATCCACGTTGTCTTGGACACTTCAACGTAACAGCAGTGAGAAGTGGATGCTGTGTGTGGGAGGGTTCCTTCTAAGAATAGACTGTAAGTCATGCAGTTCCTTCTTATTCTCACTCACCTTCACCTCTAGGCCCCCCCACCCTGCCCCGCCCCGCCTCTGCACATGGTGCATTCCCCCAGGCCCCCCAGGCCCGCACCTGGAACCTCTTCCCCTTTGTAGATAGAGGCTGAGAAACCCGTGGTGAGGGCCTTTGCTGAGATTCTGAGGGAGCTCCAGTGGGACGTAAAAGCCAAGGTCATGGTGCATTCCCTTGGTTGCTCCGTGCCCATCCCTTCCAATAATGCTGCGGGAGCCCTGCTGTGTAATTAGTGAGGGGATTAATTAATATGTGAGAGGAGTCCTTCTAGCAGATCTGAGCGAATGTGCCCTCTTAAATACGGGGCGGGGAGAAGCAGAACCCTACAGGCTCCAACATGTGCAGCCTGAAACGTCCAGTCAGAACCCTGAACTCCGCATCCCCAGCCTGGTACATTTACGTGCGGGTTGGGTGTAGTCAGCCCTGGGGGGAGTTTTGAGTATGGGAGAAGGTAGCTTGAGAGAGTCAAGGAAACCCAGATTGGAGTTGTTACTGCTCATAAGTACCTCTTTGGAAAACAAACCAGGCCCGGGGGGGACGAACTGATTCTGACTCTGAAGCACCCTCTGGACAGAGGAGAGCTGACCCACCGGGGTTCCTGGAGTGGTTAATCTTTAGACCGCCTCATCGTTCTCCTGCAGAGTGCCGGGTGAGTTTTACACACTCACCGTGTCATCAGCAACCCAGTGCAGTAACCGGGCTTTAACCCCTAGCGCTGCTTGCCTCTTTGGAAGGTCGAGGCTCATTGATTCGTTAGGCTGAGAGTGGAAGGCTGAAAGAAACTAATGCCCACAAAGTGCACACAGATCTGTACCCAAGATCTGTATCTTTGGACCCCCTACCCCTCAACCAACCCCTACCCCCAGGCCCAGGTTCAGAGAGTGGTCCTGTGGTCCACAGAATGCCACACTGTTAGGAATTGGGACTTATCTTTGTCCTATCCCCAAAGGTGCAAGGAAAAACTCTTCTTTTCCTTAGCATTTCATTGGAGGCACTTACAGATCTTGCAACCATCCATCATTCGATTGTATCCAGCACACTTGTACATAGGTTGCCATCAACATTTCCAAAGTATTTTCTTTCTACTTAGCCCTTGGTATCAGTACCTTTTTACCCCCTTTCTTCCCCCACCCGCCCACCCTCATGTTGTTTTGTATCTTACACCATTCGTTGTCTCCCTTCATCCACCTTTCTATTATTCATCCCTATCTGGGATGGGGGTTATATATCCAACCTTGTGATCAGTTTGCCCTTTCTCCCCTTGCTCCCCTCACCTTACCCTCATGGCTTCTCCCACTACAGTTTCTGAGGGTTTTATCTGTCCTGGATTCCATGTGACCAGACAGGTCTTCTCTGTACCAATGTGTCTTCTCTGGTCTAGCCAGATTTGTAAGGTAGAACAGGATCATGGTAGGTGGGGGTGGGGGTAAGTATTCAGGAACTAGAGGAATGCTGTATGTTTCTTTAGTGCTATGCTGCACTCTGGAAGAATCATATGTAATCGCTATATTTGTTTGTTTGGGATCTTTTGATATCTGATACCTAGTCTGTCCACATCTGGTGATCACACAGATCGGTGTGCTTCTTCTTTGTGGGTTTTTTTTGTTTGTTTGTTTCCCTGCTTGATAACTACTTGTTTAACTTCAAGCCTTTCAGACCTCAGATGCTATATCTTTTGATAGCTGGGCACCATCTGCTTTTGTCACCACATTTGCTTGTGCACCCATTTTGTCTTCAGCAATCATGCCTGGAAGGTGAGTATCACAGAGGGCCGGGTTCTTAGAACAAAGTGTTCTTGTGTTTAGAGAGGTCTTCAGTAGAGGCCCAAAGTCCGTCTGCTATCTTAATACTTAACATATAAATATATGTACACTGACTTATACCCCTACTGTTATAAATTAATATATTTACATATAGACATTGCTATGCTTATATATCTATAAATAACTTGTTTCTTAGTTCTTTCCTCTATTTCCTTTTGCCTTCCTCCTGTCCCACCATCATCCTTACCCTCCATTTGGCAATCATTCATTCCTTTCAGATACATCACACTTGATCAAACTTCACCAGGCATTTTACACCCTCCTCACCATGGATTCTAGGCCCCTTCTTGTTCCCTTGTCCCTGAGCTTGTTGGATCCCCCCTCCCCCTCGCCGTGTCCTCCTCCCCCCTGTCTCCTATTGCCACCTAACCCCAGCCATCCCATAGTTTTCGTCTCTGGATTGTTTATCAAAGGAAGAACTCTTGTCTCTCAACCCCTTATTTTTTAACACTTCCTACCAGTCTATCCAGGAAACTTCGGTGTGATTAACTTCCCAGAACCCATTCCCTCCACCCCTGGCTCAGCCCTACTTCCATGGAGTTATTTCCCTATGAATGGACCTGCGCTCCACTTTCAAGACCTGGCTCAGCTGCTGACCTGAATGTGCTTTGCGCGCTCTTCCAAGTTGTATGGTGGGAAGTGCCTTTATTGTTGGCAGGGCCAACTCTTTTATAACGATGTTACTACTTAATTTTATAAGCTTTGGACTCCCAGGAGTCAAAAGGCTGCCCCCTTGTCCCAAATCAAATCTGCTCCTCCTCTTTCACAGATCCTTCTGACTCAGCCAATGAACGTTCACTCGAGTGGCTGCCCCAGCAGGTCCAGATCTCCCCTGGAATACATCCTTTCCTCTCACTCTCTGGTACCCAGTCAGTCAAGGCCTGTGTAGTTCTCATCTTTCCATGCTCACGTCTGCAGCCCTTGTCTGTTACTCAACTGGGATAATTTCCTATCTGTCCCCCCTATCTTTCCCTCTATCCCTTCCAACAATCCACTCCCCATGTGGCAGTTTCTAAAACACAACGCTAACTGTGCCCACTAGTGCAAAACTTTTTCATTGAACCTCTCATAGGCATGTTCCTTAGCATAACTGACAAGGGCTTCTCATTTGGCTGTGAAAACCACCACCTCCCCCGCTTTGCCTCCAATACCCCTTTCCTTTTTAAGGTATGACCCCCCCCCCCCACTACACAGAGACCTGCTAGAGGTAGGACCTTATAGTCACAAATTCAGCTGTAAAATAAATGGAACCTTATTTTTCTCTATCTGAATCCAAATGGTTGCACATTTTTACCTTGTAGCTTTGGGGGTGGGGGCTGGGGGGTATACTAATCTTACCAGTTCAAAGTAATTTAGTCTGTGCTAATTTTAAGCCCTGAGTTAATTTTGAGGGGGGGGTAGGGTATAACTTGGACACCTTGGAATTTTCTCCCATTTTTCTCCTCTGTGCTTTCTGAGATGATACAGGTCTCCAGGGGCAGAGATCCTGACTGTTCCTGCCAACTTGCGCTCATCTTCTGGCATGCCACATCTCTACTGGACCAGGCTGCAGTCTTGTCTTCAGATGTGTCTCAGCAGAGGCCTCTCCAATCTGCTGACCCTCTCAATGTTGCTGTCTCCTCCCTGAGAACTGCACACACACACACACACACACACACACACACACACACACACACGCAGGCCCAACTGCCTGACTCTCCATCACCTCTTTCAGAGCCACTGGGCTGTGTCCAGGAAGCTGGTGGCTCCTCTCTGCTCCGCTCTGAGATGCAAGGTACCTGACCCACATGTTTCTTGAGTGCTCCTCTCCTTTCTGGGGGTTCAACCAGCCATTCCTCATTCTTCGGACTTGGAGCAGGGACCAAGTAGTATCTGAGCGGTGGGAACAGCCCCTCTCAGTTTCCTCTTTCCACTAGTTTCCACGTTCTCCTTTCAGATGGGAGCAAGCCTCCCATTGTACGTTTTCTCTCCAGCGTTTCTGCACAAATTTACTCCTGGTTCTTCAGTGCGTTCTAGGGGTAACGTTGACTCCCGAGGGGAAGTCTCTGTGATGGGCTTGTACATTTCTGCCACAAATACGTGTGGGCTGTGTACTCTCTCCCAGGGACGTTCTACTTGGAAGATTCTCTGTTTCCCCACTACCGTCTGTGTTGGAAAAGTCTATCATCAACAGAGTGTCTGCTGGTGGGACAGGAAGCACAGAGCAGGGATGAGGACAGTGGGGTGTGTACAGCCAGGTTCTCTGTGTCGCTGGATTTCCCTGGGAGCAATGGATGTGGGTAGGAGCTTCAGCACCAAGCAGCAGAAAGGCTGTCCCTAGGGCCTCTGAGAGAGTCGCCTTCCTCCCCTGAGGGCAGTTCTGCTCGCTGTTGCCAAAAGCGTTCTCCCACTGAGGTCTGAGTTCCTCTGGAGAAGCCGTTGCTATCACTCAGTTTAATTCCCATTTAATATCGTGTCAAGATAAAGACTGAGGATTCATGGGTTTGGCCCGGGAAGGTGCAGTGCAAACGTAGGAAAATAAAACATCTCCCAGCTTGCCACCAGAGACACACATCTTATTTATTTTCTCAGGACCGGAAAGTCTGGTGAGGTTTCTTCCTTGCCTTTTTTTTTTTTGGGGGGGTGTTGAGGGGATGTTGTGTAGCTCAGTAGGGCATTAAATCTAGGGAGCTGTGTGATCAGTCATAGCCACTGACAGCAGGACTGCGGGACGAGGTGACCTGGAGAGTCAGACCCTTCAGACTTTTCATAAATCCCTCAGCCTATGGCTGGGGCCCTGGGCATGTGTGTGGAGGCCTATAGTCCCATCACTTTGGAAGTACTCTTTGAGGCCTTGTTAAGTTTGGTGTGGGTAGGTGATACAGCTGGGTACCAGGCTGTGGTAGACCAAGTTGGCTACAGAAACAAATCCAGGGACACTCACATCTGTGTAAGAAAGAGATGTATGTTGAAGAGTAATTGAAGATGAAGAAAATGTCCCAGCACAGTCCAGAGCAAGTCTATATGTCTGATATTAGCCCTCAAGTCTAATATCAGCCCATGAATCCCTCTTTAGACTCATGCACCCATGCAATGATACAACATGCAGGAAGATCCCAGGGCAGGGGGTGCAAAGTCTTATGGATTCAGTGGAAGCATCTCCAGGGCTCTGGCAGCTCTCTGCAAGTCTCTACGTGACATAGCCAGAGGTTTCCAGAATCCTCATGAGAAAGACCATGTCCATAAGGAGACATCGTCAGATGGTGACCTGAACAGACAGGCTAGATTCTACCCCTTCACTGTACATACTTGCAGATTGATACAAGATTATGCCACTACCACACATGCTCAGCTGCTAGCCAAAAGATGGAGGTTCAAGGCCTCCAGAAAATGCTAGAGATCTACTTCCCAAAATCAGTCATCAAGAACCCTATGGAGTACAGGTCTACTGGGACTTAGTGGGGTTTTAGTGAAATGAAATGGATCAGCAATTGATACATCTCCTTTTGGGTTCTCCTTGCAGTTGAACTTAAGATATCTCTTGAAAGGTGTTCTCAGGAAATGTTCGAAGAGGGGCTGGGAAAGTGAGATAGTGAAGGGGCAGAACTCAAAACAGGCGAATTAATGAACAGATCATCTGTGTTAGTCTGGGTAGACAAGGGGAACAAATCCATAGAAACACTTATGTGTATAAGAAAGAGTTTTATATACAAGAGCAACTGCACATTAAGAAAACATCCCAGCCCAGTCCAGTGCAAGGTCCTAAATCTGATATTAGCCCATATGTCTGATGCCAGTCTATAATGTCTTCTTCAGACTCACGGAACACATGCAATGATGCCTAATGCAAGACAATCACAAGCCAGTGGATCCAGGGACAGTAGAAGCATCTCAGCTCTGACAGGAGTCTGCACATGGCTTTTCTAGCTTCACAGGTCCGGTTGCATCCATGTGACTTGTTCGACTCCAGACAGTAGTGTCCTGTCAGCTGCAATGTCTCACAGGGAGCTAGACTTGTCAGTCGAGTCTCTCAGCCAGCAAGTGATGTCAGTAGAAAGCAGAACGTCTCTAAGGAAGTGAACTGGTAGAGAGGGTGTCTCCACCTTCAAGAAGAAATGACCACATTTCCCAGAATTCTCAGAGGAGAAGGCCATGCCCACATGGAGGTTTCATTGGCAATCTCCAGATTGACAGGCTATGCTGAGCCCCAGTGGCGTAGTAGTTGTGTGTAGGACTGTGGCCCACTGGGTTGGAGGTTCAAATCCAGCAGCAAGGCTGGGCACCCTACTCCCACCACCAGAGGGCAGTGATGCCCCCCCCCCAAAAAAAGAAGAAGACAGATCTACAGACTAGACTCCACACCACACTTTCCATCCTCAAATGAACACCAGATTAGGTGACTGCCACATTATCCCTGTTGGTAAATAGGACACACCTCCCCAGGGACCACTGGACTGCCATGAACTCCTTGGTAGAGGGTAACTTCCTGAGGGTAGTTTTTGTTTGACTCCATCTATCTATCTATCTATCTATCTATCTATCTATCTATCTATCTATCTATCCTTTTATCTCTCCCACAGCTGAAAAAGCAACAGGGAGAAATCTAACTCAGATGATGGAGAGGAGAACACATGCTGAGAATGACTGAGGGGGAAAGATGGAAAGAGAGTGCCTACGTACCTGAACTACCTCTTGGAGCTGAGTTGCCCCACATTAGAACTCTATTTTATGAAGCCTCTATACTTGGCACTTCTTTGTTACACAATAGCAGCCTAACCTGCTAATTCATAAACCAGCCCAGCCCTCTTCTGAGATCCTGACACATTTATCCAACTGTCGACTCCACATTTCTACTTGGATAACCCCAGGCCCTCAATTAAGATGGGACTTTTAAGTTTCACTCCCTCCCTCCCCTAATATAATCCTTCTCCACTATTTCCCTTTCCCATAAATGTCATCTCGGCCGAACCAATTTAACACCAGGATGCTGGGATTTTAACTTTTAACGCCTCCCTTTATCTTACCTCTGCATGAAGGCCATCAACACATCCATTGATTTTACTTTCAGAATAGATCACAGATCTAATCCATTTCGTTTTCTTGTTTGGACTTCCGGTAGGGCGGGAAGTCGAGTTAATCATGTTTCTCTTTTCATCAGTGCCAGCTCAAGCGGGGAGCGTTCTTATTTCATTTCAGTTACTGTTTATTTCTCCCTGCTTTTCATTCTTTGTGCCCACTCTCATCACCTTTCTTCTTAGATGCCCATTACGATAGGTGTGGTGTGTGTCCTGGATCATCATACATCTCTGAAAAATGCATACTATTCAAACAACAACAACAACAGCTGCATACCCTTCATTTATACACGTGTCCTAGATTGTAGTGAGTTAACTTTAACTTTTTAACTTTAACTTTTGGGGGGAGTTGGGAGATCAGTAGAAAACTGATTGTTAGGAGGTAAAGGCCAGACCAGCTCTCCCTCCCTCAGCACGCTATACTTCTCAATTGGGTTTGTACTTGGTCGCAATGACCACACAGAAGGCACAGGCCTGACTCATGATTATGTGGCTTATGAGATAAAGAACACATTCTAGCTTGCCTGGAAGCACAACTCAAGAGTCAGGGTCACCACAACATGAGGGACTGTATTAAAGTGTCAGGGCATGGGGACGGTTGAGAACCATGGCTCTAGGAGGCTCTCAGTGCAGGGAACCTGGGTCCAAAGGATGAGCTCTGCTCCAGGCTCTTTTTGATGGCAATAAGGTTCGCCTTCACTCTCTGTGGAATGGTCCTTTTAAACCCAGCAGAATGATGAAACTGACCAATGCCCTGCCTAGGCCACAGTCGCCTCATTGGCATAGTAATGGACCAATCCCTGTGAGGATTTTCATAGTCCAACTGTCCGACATTGTGGCTTAATTAACCATCTTGACAGGACTGCGAGCCCAGGGCCAGAAAGGCTGTGATGGAAAGAGAAACCCATTTGCCCTACAAAGTGTTTTGTCTTTTTTTAAATGGATAACATGGTTTTATACTCCAATAAAAAGTCTTCCAACCTTTGTAGTCAGTACTGTGATTTTTCTAGATTTACCTATGTGGTTACATGGACTTCGAGTCCCTCCCTTTGCCAGATTTCATGTGTTCCATCACATGTCTGCAGCATCCTTTACTTGTCCATGCCCCTTAGGATGGACATCTAGATTGGCCCCAACTCTCTGCTGTAAGAAAGTATGGCAGAGTATTATCCTCATGCGTATTGTTTCATCAACCTCAGGGAGAGTTCTTCTTGGATGCATACATAGGAGTTGGATCTCTGGGCTTTAAGGCCTATGCCTATTTCATTTCATTCAGTGAGGCCAAGTTGCTTTCCAATACAGCTGCGCCAAGTCACCGACCTGACCCTTAGGGAAGAAGTTTCCTTTTCATCCCAATGCTTGCTTGCCCCTGGTTCTTGTTAGAGGCCACTGAGTCAATTGCTACTCACCATGATCAGAGGTACCTGGTCCTCCAGCATCCTCACAACGTTGGCTATGTTTGCGTCCACTGTTGCAGCTGCTGTGTCAACCCATGGCCTTTGGAGTCTTCATTTTTTTTTACTAACTTCCTACCTTACTGAGTAGGATGTCATATTCCAGGAACCAATCCTCCCTGATGATACAGGAGATGGTCTCACCAGGATTACTTTTAAGGAACTATTTGGCTGCACATCATTCAAGTTAGACGTAATTATTTGTCAGGCAATCATAATGAAAGTATTGGTATGACCTTACATGGTCAATTGTGTTTTACTTCCTATCCTGTGAAGCCTCTGGGTGGTACAGACAAGACGTATGCTAACTGTCAGGTTGGTGGTTCAAATCCACCCACAGGCACTTTGGGAGAAAGACCTGGAGATCGACTTTGGAAAAATCTGCCATTGAAAGACTTCTTGGAGCACAATTTTACCATGACACATGGGGTCACTGTGAGCCTGAAGGGACTTGATGACAAACTGGTTACTTAAAATGATCTCTTAATCATTTTCTTTATGTTGACTGAACTTGTGTGTCATGAAAGACTCCAAGTTCTCTTTAGTTTGCTCTTCCTCTTTATATAGCCACTCAGACCGATACTTAGCTCTGACGGACAAGGGATCTGGAGGTGTGTGTGTGTGTGTGTGTGTGTGTGTGTGTGTGTGTGTTTTTCACCCACGAAGCAATTTTAATTAAGTTTTATTTTCTCATGTTAAACTCTCCTTCCCCCTTCCCATCCCTTCCCTTTCCTTGTTCTCCCACCCCACCCCTGTCCATAATTATTTTAACTGATGAGTAAATGGATGATAGTGAACATTAGTTCTCATGCTCATTGCTCTTCTTGGAATTGCCTGTTCATACTCTCTGCATGCTTTCCCCTCCCTATTGGGTTGCCAATTTGTTTGTTTTTGTTGATTTGTGGGGATGGAGTTCCTTTTTATCATAGGGTTGGTTGAACACACGACTGCCCTTTGATGTGTAAGAACATGTTGGTGCTGAGTAAAGAGGAAGAGAGTCCAAAGGAACAAAGACTTTGCAGAAGTTCTTACGGAGCAGGAGGGGGGCAATCACCAGTACATGGGAGGATAGGCATGTGGAAGTCCAAAACGTCTGCTCTGTAGGGATGGGTACCCCATTCACATGCAAGTTTTGTGCACCATGGGCCACAGATTGAATGTACCCATCTTCACCCACTCCTTTCCAGTAAAGCTCACTACCACTGAGTTGATTCTGATTTGCAGCGACCCTACACAAGGTTTCTAAGACCGTCGTACATCGTCATAGGAGCAGACAGTCTCATTGTTCTCCCGCCATTAACAGTAAGCATACATCGAGGAAGTTTTCGTTAAATGGTGCTTAGTATTTTCCAGCACTCTATTTGGGAGTTTGCCACTCAACTGGTTGACCCATTAAAAAAAAAATCAGTGGTTAAAAATGAGTTCATTGTTAAAACAATGACATAATGATACAGATAGCAACAGAAACAATGGACCATCCTGCTCAAAATTAAAAGAATCAGGCCATTTACATGTGAAATGCGAAACACACAAATGAATTTTCCTATTACTAAGTCCAACTGGTGATTTACTTTGAACAAAACAGCACCATTAATCACACTAAAGAAATCTGGCGAGTTTGAATTGCATTCATTTGAGAGTTTGGTTTGTAGTTATTTTGCAAATTGAATTTTATAGGGTGGAGGGTTGTTTTGTTTTTTTGTAGTCAGGAGAATTTCATAGTCATCTTTGTTTCTACACATTGAAATAGCATCCTACTATAAATGATTCCAACAATACTGCGGATGTATAACAAGTTTTTCCATTAGATTTTAAGAAATCCCTCCTTAGTGTACTAAATATTCATTTGCAGATTGTCGGTTAATTGAGAGAAGCTGGGGTGAATGGTGAGCAACAAAGTGAATTCCACATTATCTGGCAATGCAGGTAATTCAGATAGATGTGAATTTGAGGTACAGGTCAGAGACAAGGTTCACACAGCTCCCGGTAAGTGGTAGAAATGGCAGGCTGGCTCTCTACCACCATTCTACTCTTCTCATTAAAATTTCCTTCTGGTAGAGGATGCACAGTCAAGAACCACACTTGCCAGCTTTCTTCTTTAGTGGGGTTCTGCATACACTTTAGATTCAGTCTGTTAGCTGCACTTCCATGAGTTTGGTATGAGCTATGTATATTAGTCTCAGGGACCAACAACACTGTCTTCGAAGATATCAAGAGACAGGGTGAGACAGTGGTTAGGTTTTGATGGTGGGGCTCATGGCAGGTGTGCTGGTGTCCTGATACCAAGAAGGTGGTTGCACATCTCCCTGACTACAGGAGAGTCTGTGGCTTTTTTGGTGGCCCTAGTTCCATATGTGGCTTTGGGAGTCTTCTAAGAAGGCGTTCCTGTTTGTTGAGTGCTTGTGATTCTGTAAGTAATGGTCATTCTGTAATAATGCATTTCTTCCTCAACCTGGTGAGAACGGGTTCCACTCTCTGCAACCAAAGCCTGACTGACAGGAAGGCAAACATTGACAGAGTGAGGCTGACTCCCCACATTAACTTCTGTACAAGGTGTGATCACCTTTTGGGTATGGGGCACTTGCGAAGGCCGTGTAGGCTCCAATTTTTGTGTCTGCCATCAGGGAGCTCAGAGACAAGTCTGTGCCTGGTCAGTGGCATATGAGTAGTACAAACTGTGGTACTTGAGCTCAGGGGTGGGTGGGGAGAGGAGCTACCACTAGCAATAGAAGCCTCATAGAACAGGTAGAATTTGAACTGTACTTTGATGAATGAGTGCAGACAGGAAAAGAGGCAGTGAGAAGGAGAGAGGACCTAGGAGGTGGGGAGAACAAGGGTTATAGAGGAATAGAGTTGTTCAGAATTTTAGGGAAAAAGCTATACTAGAACTATAACCTTTAGCAAAGCTTCAGCCATTACAGACTGAGTGAAAGGAGTAATTTGTCTTTCCCTCTGCCCTGGGGATTTTAAAAAAGTAATCTTCCTCAGTTGGTTTGTTTGGTTTTCCCTGGTTTTTGTACTTATTAATATCTGCATGTCTCTCTAGATAAGATAGGTGGGATAAACAATTTGGAGATGAAGACAACAGGAGCAGTGGTTCTGGGGGCACATGGGAAAATGGTCAGTGGGAGAAAGGAAAGGATTGGGGTAGTGAACAAACCCAGGGAAAAGGGAATAACAAGTGAACTAAAATCAATGGAGAAGAGAGGGTAGGATGCATAGGGAGGCTTAATCAAGGGCAATGTAACAGTGGGGAATACTAAACCTGAATGAAAGACGAACCTGATAATGGGACAAGAGGAAAGTAAAAGGAAATAGAGGAAAGAAATAGGAGGCAAAGGGCATTTATAGGGGTCTAAATACAGGCATGTGCATATGTAAACATTTATATATAATGATAGGAAATAGATCTATGTACTTATATCTATATCTACATATCTATATCTATATCTATCTACCTTAAGAATTAAGGTAGTCGATGGACATTGAGCCTCAACTCAAATATACTCTCAATACAAGGAAACTTTATTCTAATAATATGGTACTCTGTGATGCTCACCTTCCTTGATACAATCACTGAAAACCAACGGAGTGCATAAGCAAATGTGGTGAAGAGAGTTGATGGTGCCTGGCTATCAAAAGATATAGTGTCTGCGGTCTTAAAGGCTTGAAGATAAACAAGCAACCATCTAGCTGAGAAGCAACAAAGCTCACATGGAAAAAGCACACCAATGTTTGTGATCATGAGGTGTTGATGGGATCATGTATCAGACATCTAAGATCCGGAACAAAATAATACCAATGTGAATGAGGGTGGGGGGAGTGTGAAGTGGAGACCCAATTTAGACAATTTGTCTTTAGACAATTGGACATCCTCTTACAGAAGGAAGAGATGAGCCAGTTAGGGTGCAGTATAGCACCAACGAAACATACAACTTTCCTCTATTTTTCAATGCTTCCCCTGTCCCACTATCATGACCTCAATTCTACCATACAAATCTGACTAGAACAGAACATGTACACTGCTACAGAGAAGAGCCTGAAACAAGGAATCCATGATAGATAAATTCCCTCAGGGTCAACAATGAATATTGAGATGCCAGGAGGATAAGGGGAAGGTGGAGGGGGTGTGGTGGGAGAGAAAGGAGGAATTGATCAAAGGATCAACATATAATCCCCCTCCCAAGGGAACAAACAATAGAAAAGTGGGTGAAGGGTGACAGAGAATGGTGGAAGATATGAAAATAATAATATATAGCTTATCAAGGGTTCATGAGGGAGGGCAGGGGTAAAATGAGGAGCTGATATCACAGGCTCAAGTAGAAAGAAAATGCTTTCAAAATGACGATGACAACATATGTACAAATGTGCTTTTCACAATGGATGAATGTATGGATTGTGATAAGATATGTAAGAACCCCCAATAAAAATATTTAATAATAATAAAAAGAATATAATCAATCAATACACATGAAAAAAGGAGTGCTTACATGGTAAGCTTTTGAAGAAATGGGAGGTTTACAGTGTGAGGATGGGATGAGATATTCTTATGTAGCCTGTTAATTTGAATAGTGTAGACAATGGGATCCAGGAAAGATCTAGTGTGGGACAAGTCTTACAAGAAGACACTGGAAGAGTTACACCAACCAGTACCAGCAAGAAGTCAGAATGCTGTAGCTGTTGAAGAAGAAACCAACTTCCCTACCAGTGACCTCTTCATTTGAAAATCTGGAAAGCCGAGTTTACAGCCTTAATTGATTTAAGTAGCAAAGTGGGAGAGGTTTGATTTTGGAACTTTACTTTCTCTGAGGCAACGATGAAAGACTGATTGTTTTGTTGGGATGTCTGCATACTCTCAGGGTTTTACGTTTTGTTTGGACACTTTAGCATGGGAGAGAGAGTCTTCATTTGACGTTCTTGTCCCTGCATTGGCACGGAGCATCTTGCATAGCCTCTAGAGGAGCTGGCTTGGATGATGCCTGCAGAATGGAGGCAGGTTCTCAGGTAGGAGCTTTGGAGTTAGAGCGACCTTTCTTGAACCATGTTAGAGATTTCTGGGGACATTACAAAGGAGGTGTTGTTTTGGTGGTGAGAATTTAAGAAGAGAGACTTCAAGAACAGAAGCAGAGATGCCTTCATACCCCTGAGGATTCCTGATGCAGACAGTCAAGCCCTCACTGACAATGGCCATGGCGGCTTGTGGGTAACAAAAGCAGAAAGCATGGGAGTGTAAGGTAGGCATCTGGAGAAGCTGTGTTTTCATGATCAAGCCTCTCATCCATTTTCATTTCCTCTGAGAGGAGGACACACTCATTTCCTGGGTTAGACTTCAGAACACTGATCATGTTGTATTCACACGTGTCCAAGTCACCTCCATCCCCTTCTATCATGAGAAAATGGTAAACCAAGGCAAGAGACCTTTGTTGTATCGACAGTCTCCTCTCTTTGACCTCCCTCCTTTCCCCAAAATGAACAGTGGGAGGAGTGACCATCAATTTGATGCCAGTTCAACTCAGAAGCAGACCTAAGGACACTAAAACTACAGTTGTCCATGCTCAAAACCAGCTTTTGAGACTTCTGGGTAGATGGTTGAGGGATGAAGCTATATGGATAAATGGATTCTGACTTCTTTTTCCCTCTCTTTAGACTTCATTCAGCACCAGCGATGAGACCATCTCTATAGCTCTGAACAATCTGCTCCCATGTTCAACCTACACCTTTCTCTCTCCTTCTGGCATTACCACCTCATCATGATACCAGGAGGAGTTTGAGCTCTTACAATAACTAGTTTAGTGCCTCTGCAGTAAGTCTTTGGCAAAAACCCTGATGAGAGCTGATTTTTTCCAAGGTGTGGACAAACAACATGAAGCTTTTGTGATCAAAACTGTGTGTGGATTGGTGTCTACCTTCCATCCTTCCCATGAGATGCCACTGGTGTCCAACTGAAGTATTTCTTGTTCACTGCCCTTGTAATGTATCTTTTTGCTGTATTTTTGCTGCCTACCTATTTTGTTTGGATTATTTCTCAAATATCTTTTAAAATTTCATATATTTGCTATTGTTGTGCATATACACAGCAGAACACACTATGGTTTTCTACACTGATGCCCTCTTTCAACTTGTGTGACCATTCTCAATCTTCTTTTCAAAATTGTCCCTTCTCCTTAATATCAACTCCTTAATATCAACAGCCCCCCACATCCACGGTTTGATCTTTCTAGTTATAATGGTCCATTTCATCTCATATAGATAACGCTTTAAAGAGCATGGTGCTCACAGCAGACAGTGTTTACTAATTAAGCGAAGCCACTGTTTAGTTTTAAGAAGACTTCAGGGGATAGTTCTAGTTTAAGGTTTGAAGATGATCTGAGGGCACCCATCTCACAGTTTCACCTAGCCTCTGATGCTGAGTGGAGCCCACAGCTGCATTTTATGTTAATCTCACTTCTCATTTGTCTATTTGGAAGAAGGTCAACTCACCTTGGTTCTCTTCCAGTGCTCTCTCTGCTTCATTCTTTCCTGGGTTTTCAGGCAGTTAGAGCTTATGAGTTCTTCTCTTCTTCGATCACGTGCACTTGAGTCCTCTCATCGTTTCCATATTGGGTACCAGGCGGGTGGAAATTTTTGTCTTGAGCTGAAGAGGAGAGGTTACCTTCTTCTTCCTTGGTCCTCAGCCTTCTCTCAAGGCCTGTTTTCCAAGGAGTCCTATACTGGGCTTTATAGTCTGTTAATAACAAAATAATACCTATTTCCCATTTGCTCCATATGTACAATATCTCTCTGCAAACTCATGGGGACCGGGGGGAGGATCGGACATTTCTGAGGCTCTGTCCTCACAACTGGACCAATAAGCAACCCGATAAATGGAAAAAAAAAGAAAGTTGTCAAGGGATGAGTTTTACTTGGATCCATAATAATGCTTTTGGAACCAACAGTCAAGAAATCAAACATCGTATTGCATTTGGCAAACCTGCAGCAAAAGCTATCTTGAAAGTCTTCAAGAGCAAAGACGTCACTTTGTGGACATTTTGTGCACTTAACCCAAGCATAGCATTTCAGTTGTATGCAAGTGAATATTGGACACTGAATAATGAAGGCCAAAGAAAAATCGGTGCCTTTGAATTATAGTTTTGGCAAAGAATAAGAAAACGCCTATGGAGTTCCAGAAGAATACCTAAATCGGTTTCAGAAGAAGTATAGCTTACATGCTCCTTAGAACCAAGGATGAGACTTTGTGCTGTGGCCATGTTATCAGGAGACACCAGTCTGGAGAAAGACATCATGCTTGGTCAGCAAAAAAGGGGAAGACCCTCAGTGAATGGACCCCGTGGCTAAAACAAGGGGCTCAAACATTGCAAGAATTGTGAATGTGGTGCAGGTCCGACTTGTCCACTAGGTTGCTATGGGTAAGGACCGATTCGGTGGCACCTGACAAACAATGCAGATACTCTTCGAATCCCACTCTACATGGAGGAAGTGCTGACTGGGACATGGTGCGTCTGAAGATGTTACCAGTTAACAAGCGGTCGTCCTGGAGTCGGGGGAGTCCCAATCCAATCTGAAGGGTATTCTGCAAAGCAGGAGACACAGGGAGAGGCGGGAAGAGGAAGAATGGTCCTGGCTGGACTGTGATCATTGAGATGATGAGGGTTTGAGCTGAAGAAAGAGAAGAGGGAGAGGAAGAGAAAGAACAGACATTAGGAAGAGAGGCTTGACATGTGACTTCCGAGTTGATTGGAGGTGAAAATTGGTCCCAAGAAAAGAACAAAGAAGGACACTAACAAAAGAAAAAGATGAAACAAGAAAAGATGCTTGGAGGAGAGTTTTATAAATGCACAGAGGTGGCAAGAAGGATCTTGTAGATGAGATTTTAATTTTCCCTACCTTGGCTACCACCTCCAATGATGAGGAAATTGACACTTGTGGTTTTTTTGTGTGTGTTCCTTCAGGTTTTCATGTGTATGATGGTCCTAAGGCCCCTCCCCGTATTACTCTACAGTCTGAGCTGAGTGATCTCCTGCCAACCTGCCCAGCTTCTCCTACTCAGAGTGGCAGGGGAAACACGAAGCTGACATTTATTTAGGGAAAGTCAACACCAGTCCAAATGACTGAAGGCTTTGGAAGGAGCCAGACTTTGTTTGACAGGAGGGATTTTCATTGACAACCTGGCCAAGTACTGAGATCCTTGTGATTTCTGGAGTCCCTGTGTCCTAATCAACCCCTAGAAAATGATGCAACTCTAGTCTTATCATCCTGGCAATGGCACTGCTGACTGCTGTGGTTCTAGCAGTTTTGGGTTTCTCTGGGAGCAGAACCTGAGAGAAGAACTCAGAAGGGTCTTCCTTTCCTAATCGTGAGCTTCACAATAGGAATGCACAGTTTGTGGAAGTTACATAATCTTGTGTCAATCTGAGACTATTAAGAGTAAAGGGGGCTGGGCCCCAGTGGTGTAGTGGTTGTGTGTGGGACTGCAGCCCACAGAGTTAATGGTTCAAATCCAGCAGCAGCTCTCTAGGAGCAAGGCTGGGCTACCTACTCCTACCAGGGCAGTGATGCCCACAAAAAACAAACAAACAAAAAAAGTAAAAGGGTGGAGTCTAGCCTGTCTATCAAGTCACAGCCTGATGCCTCCTTATAGATGTGGCCTTCTCACGAGGATTCTGGGAACTTCCTCTCTTCCTCCCTGGAGACGGGGCCCTCTCTCTCCTTCACTTTCCCGTTGACAAGCCACATGGAGCCACGCTGATGGCAGCCCTGGAGATGCATCCACTGCCATTAGATCCACAGGACTGTCCACCCACCACCTGTGACTTTCCTGCATTCAGCATCATTGCATGCGTTTCATGAGTCTAAAGAGGAATTTAAGCACTAGTAGCAGACATATGGGCTGATATCGGACTTATGGACTTGATCCAGACAAGGCTGGAATGTTTCCTCAATATACAATTGCTCTTTGATATAAAGCTCTCTCTTACACACATATGAGTGTCCCTGGATTTGTTTCTCTAGTCAACCCAGACTAACATGCTGTCTCACAATTTGGAGAGGAGAGGTTCCACATTCCTACGTTGGCTGGGCCAGACTCCTTCTGAAGTCTTTAGCCAAAGCTCCTGTCATGCCCTTGCCTCCTGCTGTGGCCTCAGTGCCCCTGGACTGATAGATGCAGCTTCACATGGCCCCCTTTGCTTTGTCTCTTCTCTTTGATAAGAGGCCACTCAAATGGGACTAGAATCCACCTTATTTCAGGTAGATCCATCTGTTCACTGATAACATCTTCAAAGACTCCATTTCCAAACAATGCCACTTTCTCAGGCACCAGGGAGTTAGAACTTCAGCCTATATTTTGGGGACAATACAATTCAATCCATAGCAGATGATCCTTGCAGTGAGTGGTACAGAAAAGCGGGGCAGGGACAGGGAAAGCTGGCACGCAGGTGCTTTAGGGAGGCCTCTGTGGTGGCGACGGGGACTTGAGCCCCCGGGACTGCTAAGTAGGCCTCCTAGAACTGGCTATTAGAAGAGAGGCAGCTGGAATATTTCTACAGACTTTCTACAATTCTCTTCTTCCTCCACAAAGTTGAAGATTATCTCAGGGAGTGTGGGGTTCCTCCCTTTGGGGTTGATGACTCGAGCAGGAGGTGAGAATCTAGTAGTCTCGTGGTAGGACACTACCCATCTAGAGAGGTGCTGACCTTGTGTAACTATCCATCACAGCTGTGGCTGCAATCACAGTGGGATGAGATGTCATGATGTGTCTGCATGGCTCATTACACCTTTTTCCTGGGCCAACCTCAGGCACGCACTCTCCGTAGAACATTGTGCCTGTACAGGCATTCAGCTGAAACACACGAACCACTCAAATATTGGTGGTAGACTGGCTGCTACCCTCTGAGAGTCAATGGTTCACTACCTTGTCCCTTCTTTTCCCACCTCAGCCTTTCCATTCAGATGATTCCACAATCCAGCAACTAAAGGGTGAATTGCAAGCCGATCTCTGCTCCCATTTGAAATATGTTCTGATTTGTCAGAGCCTGTGCCCTCTTAGCTGTAAGATATTTTGAATATTGAACTCGGGTATAGGCACCCACCCACAGGTCTGTTTCTCACCACATCATTGTTCCTTCGCAGCAGAGACCAGTTTCTTTATTTTTATGTCCCTGTCACCCAATACGGGGTGAGCCCCATTTAGCAACTTAGTAATAGAAACAGAAGGGGTGTCAAAATGAAAATATCCATTGAATGCCAGGTGTGGTAGTTACATAACTGCATGTCAACTTGATAAATATAAATGTAGGGGTGGAGTCTAGCCTGTCAACCAGTCCACAGCATGCTGGTGCCTCCTTGTAGGCCTTCTCAGAAGGAGGGTCCTGGGAACCTTCCCCATGCCCTCTACCATCACCTTCCTGCTGAGGAGCCACCCATGCTGGGACCTGCCAGAGCCCTAGGGATAGTCACTGCCATTGGATCCATGTGACGTTGTACCCACTGGTCTGCTATCTGCATCATTGCATGTAGCTGAGTGAGTCTGAAGAGGGACTTATGGGTGAGTATCAGACTTATGGACTTAGTCTGGGGTAGGCAGGGGTGTTTGTTCATTTGCAGTTCTTTTTTTGACATCTGGATTTGTTTCTCTAGTAAACCCCGCCTACCACCCCAGGTGTAACCAGAATCTGATAATGACTATTGGGAACATGGTGTAAGACCAAACAGCTCGAACACCAAGTGTGTCTAAGTCTTACTTTAACACTGAGTATATGCTTATTCTGTACTATGATCTAAATCCATGAAAAAAGCTGAGTTCTAAAGATAATATCTTTCAAATATTGGCTCTTTGGAAGTGAATTTAATCCTGAGAAATTTGTTTGGGTTTGGAGAAAGTCTAGTTAATTCGGGTAGTTCTTCAAAATGAAAAATACCATTTTAGATCTTAAATAAGGTGTCTTGACTGTGAAGAAATGAGACTTTGTTGTTATTGTTTGAAGCTGAACTGGAATTCCATTCCAAAGAATGAAACCTCAGAATACTGAAAAAAATGGAAGGTTTTCTAGAAGAAAAAAAAAGGGAAAAACCTCCCAAGGGGACATTTAAAAAAATTACTTGTTGGGATGTGTAAGTATGTTTAATATGGTCAGTCGTGTGACATTATGGCCACAGTTCACCTGTCGGTGAGCAAGCGCATTTCCCAAAGTTGAGACCCAACACTGTTTTCTTCCTCTGAAGTTAAATAGATCGAACCCGCGGAGAAACGGAGCATGAAGGGAACACATCCCACTGTAGATGTTCTCATTTGGGAAGTCACTCCGTGTCTTCTGCTGTTGTAGAAGGTGACTAGATATCTTCTCTGCCACGAGGATGTCATAAGTCAGTGGCTTGTTCTGAATTCTAGAATATAGAATGATTCAGGGATTCCAGCTGGCACCTACTGATAAAATAGAATGACAAAGAGCCCGTTGTACATCTTGGGGATAAAAGCCAACTATCAGGGATTCAGTTTTCAATATTAATTTGACTGTGGCTCACACAAAATTAGCCAGAGTGTGCCTCCCGTCTGCTCCCAGCACATACACATGACACACACACACACACACACACACACACACACACTTTTCCTTGGACATTCAGCCAGGTCAGAGACTTATTCCTTTAGCCAAAGTTTCTCTACTTCAGCACTCTTGATGGTTTGGGCTAGATTCCTCTCCTTTGTGGAGAGGACTTTCCTGGGGGCTGTGGGAAGTTCAGCACTATACCTGACTCCTACCCCTACAGTTCACAACACTCTAGTTGAGAAGCAATGCTTTTCACTGGAGGACAAATTCTTCTCCTCTCCTGAGAATACCCGTTATCGATTGCCATTGGATCAATTCGAATGCCACATGCATCACGTTCGCGTGATGCTCCACAGTGGCTGGTTTTTCAGAAGTAGATCGCTAGTTCGGGCTTCCAGGGTGCTTCTGGGTGTACTTTAACCTTTGGTTTTCATTGAGCAGGTAAACCCTGAGAAGAAAATGTCTTTGACGGCAGAGCATGCTGCCCTGCCTTCCACAGTCGTGCAAAGCCTTCTGTAAGTGGAATGTTTTTTGGGAGGCACCAGCAGAAAAGCCTGGCGTTAGGACCTGAAGACCATCCCCAGCCTGGTTTTAAGGTGGAAGGTGAGCTTTTAGCTGGCAGTTTAGTCTTTGGCGAGGTTAGTATGGCTTGTGGAAGGGTCACCCCGACTTCAGAACTTGCGGGCTCTGGCCTCATGTCCTGCTGAGTGAGTTACCTAGTCTTTCCGGGCATGGACCTTTCTTGTGTTAACTGGGGATTCCATAGGAGGGTGGAATGCGATCTGGCATGAAGATGTACTCATGACAAAGCCTCCATTCTCTGTAACTTCCTATGCCAGTCGTCAGGGAACCGCATTGGTGTTTTGCTCAGAATCCCTTTGGGCTTCTTTCATATTTTTATTGCACTTCCTCAATATCTGGGTGTCTTCTTTTCTCACAACAAAGACTCTCTGCCTATTCTCCTGGGCTTTCTGGAGTCACTGGGCAAACAGATAAAAGCGAGTGGGAAGCCCCCAGCTCGTCCCAGGCTCCTCCTCCCGCTGCCGCCACTAGCCAATGGCGGCAGACAGGAGGGGGTTCTGTCTCCTTGCTTCCGGTCTGGACAAATATAAAGGTCATTTGCACAGCGACACTTCCCTTGTCTCTGGATTCAGGCTGAGGCACCGGTGATGCCTGGAATCATCCTCTTACTTGGCTTCTTCCTGTTTTCTTACCTGCTCCTTTCCCCATGTCTCCCCACCCCCCGGGGGGGGGGGCGTGCTACATAAACCTCTTCCACATGAATCACCATCTCCAGTCTTGCTTTGGTAGATGGATGGAGTCTCCAAAAATGGCCTCCATGGAGTCCTTCCTTCCCTTTTCCTGTGCACATATGCGCGTGCGTGCCATTCTTCACATCAGAAGGCAGAATCTAATTGCCACACCCCCCTCTTTCCACCCCCCCACCCAAAACGTGGCAGAACGTGGAGCCGAGTTTAACGAACTGCACACAGCAGAGATGATGTTCTGAGATGGCTAGGTCATAAGGAAGCTTGTAGCTTCTGCTTGGGTCTCTTGGGAGTCTCTCTCTTACATCCTAGCCTCCAGGTTGCAGAGAACCTCGGATACATTGAAAAGACACTAGAAGGTGCCGCAGCCAACACCTCGTGCTGAGTTCCAATTCATCAGTCCATTCAACTGCCAGCTGTATGAGTGCTTCATGCTGAGCCTTCGGATGACTCATGATGGGCCCAATGACCCAACTGTCCCCAAGAGGAATTCTGAAGGTGGTGCTCCATGGGTGAGGGGTCCTAGAAACATTCCTAGATTCTTTGGGGATCTGATGACCAACAGGTAGAAGGGGCTTTGGTCTACTCAGTTCTCTGGTGAAAGGACTGGGGTGTGAGCCCTCCTGTTCCTGTGTGAGTTCTTTCTGCTGGTTCTCCAAGCAACCTGCTGCTATGTTGCTCCTTCCGCAGCTTAGCTAATTAGCTGATGTGTCTGATTAGCCGCTTGCCTTCTATAAATGGCTTTGTGAAAGCACACCTCCTCACTTCAGACCCGTCTTAGCTTTCTGTGAGGCGCTAACATGCCTTAAAAAAACAAAAACCCAGGCCCAAACCTCCCGGATGTGGAGACAAACACACACACACTCACCCCCCCACTCCAGCAAATGAGCTCTGTTCAATGTTCTGGGCCATCAATCCCAACCAACCATCTGCTCAAGTTACCGTCTCTCTGTCTGTGTCCTGGGCTATTTCAAAATGTGCGAAGTTTGGAGGGGTTGTTTGAAATGCTGTGAAAAATCGGGTCAGGAAAGACAAGCACATGATGGAAAGGGAGGATACAGATGGAGTTCGGGAGGCCAGGGAAGGGGAAAAGCAGCTCTGTTCTGCCTGGCCTCTAGGGTGTCTGCATCAACAAAGCCAGCACACGTAAGGGAAGGAAAGGACTGGTAGTGAGTCTCCCTATGCTCTTTCAGACCCATTCATCGCTGGATGGAAGCCATAGACTTGGATGGGAGAGCACTGACTACTTCCGTGCCCAGTCCAAAGTCCTAGTCCAGCCCGTCACAGATTTAACCTTGGTAGTGGTGATCCTGGGGAAGAGATGGGGGTGAGGGTGAGGAATGAACCGCTCCACAACCTCAGGTTCACTATAAAGCCCAGCTCCAGACAATCTTGTCACCAGCCTGGGAGATGGGGGGATTGAAGCCATGCTCTGGGGTGTGAATGACGAGGCCTGAACTTCTGTCATCCTCCACACTCCAGGAGGAAGCATGGAGTCGAGAGAACCCTCCCACTTTGCATTTCTTCTTGGTGCTGTTAGGTCTCAGCGTCTTTCTACGGTCCTCTGAGTGACTGGACCCAGGTTGTTAGCAACCTGTGCGGCGGTGCTCAGTGATCCTGATAGAAAAGGCAGGGGATTCTGTGGACAGCACGGGACAGGGCCCTTGAAGGCAACTGCTGCTTCTTCCTGAAGCCCTGATCACGCCACGCTCCTGCTCGAGGGCTTCAGAACTTAGTTTACAGACTCTGGCACCTTGGTCTGCTCCCCCTTCCCTCAATCTGTTTTCATCTCTACAGTCTTCTCCCTTCTCTCACTGCTGCACCCACAGGAGTCTTCTTACTGATTTTAAATGCCCCAGGGGTCCTCCTTCTCGCTCTGCTGTGAGTCAATGCTGACGCAGAGCGAAGCCCCTGGGAGTTTCCAAGACTGTAACTGTTTTCCGGAGGAGAAAGCCCAGTGATTGTCCGAGGAGACAATCTACCAACTATGTGGGTCGAAGCCCATTGCTCAGCCAGTCACTCCACCACTACCAGGACACCTAGGCAGCTTTCTTACTTGGGCTTGACTTGGCAGCTTCTGCCCTTCTACCTGGAATCCTCTCCCCTGTAGATATCTGCATGGTGTGTGTTTACTCTGTGCTCAAATACCACTGCTCAAAGAGGCCGCCCCTCCTATCCACAGGCCACTATTTCCACACCTGCTCGCTCACATATTTTTTAAAAAAAAATAACATTTGTTTTGTCCTTTCAGGGAAAGTTTGCACAGCTGATCAGGTTTTTGTTGAACATGTTCTATACCGCTTGTTCAGTGACATTGGTTAAAAATTATTTTTTTCATTCCAAAAGAAAGTGAGGGGGAGGGGAATGGGACATTCCAAGAAGGGGTTAAAAGGGAAAACAACTGATTAGATGTTAAAATTTAACCAAACAATTTCTTCAATGATTCACTTTCTGATGTACTCTGTGGACAAAGCTTTACTTATCCCTGATCAGTGGTCTGAGGGGATTCGAGTGTCTTTTTTTCATCTTTTTTTGAGTTTGCAGGTTTATAAATCATTTGTTACCTTTCAAGAAGCATACTGTTGACCAATAAAACAAAATTTAAGGGCAATGTGCTCATTATCAAGCCAGTATTGAGTCTCAAGTTTCAAAATAGAATACTAAAGGATGAAAACATAGATCTAAGGATTTTAAAACACAAAAGAATTTCCAGCAGCTGCTTCTGATATTTATTCAAGTTAATATCATCATTTTTGTGGTAACTAGGGATATCATTATTTCTAATCTTTAAAAATAACCTCTTTTAAAATCAGGTCAGAAGAGTTAACAAAAATTGGAATGTTGCCCTTCGTTCATTCATTTATTCTTTCCTTTTTTTTTTTTTTTAGGCACCACTGCCCTGGTGGTGGGAGTAGGAGGCCCAGCCCCACTGCTGGAATTGAATTTCTGCCCCAGTGGGCCACAGTCCCGTGCACAACCACTGAGCCACCAGGGCTCATCCCTATTCTTTCCATTTTTTAAAAAGTTTTTTTATTGTTTTTTTTTTTAGTTCTTTTTGTTTTGTTTGTGGCATCACTGCCCTTATTCTTTCCGTTTTTTATAAAATATTCTCGATTACCTTCTTGCCTTTAAAGAGTCTGCTTTATTAGGTGTCTATCTTATACAAATAATAGAAAAAATATTTTTAGATGATGTAAAAACGGACAAATTAGCTGGTTTCTGCATAATTTCAAGTAGAAAGCTCTCTTTTTTTCGCCATAGTAACCTAATGCACCAGTAACTCCCTAAAAGGCTCATGGATGAACACTAAGTTAATACAGCAGTAGCTTTTAAAAACCAAAAATAGAGAGTTGGAGAGATTTGATGTTGGTAAAAAGTTGAGAAAGGGAACACTAACCCATGTACATATTAAATAAAAATGCCTTCTCACATCCTACCTCGTTACCATGTCAACTAAATATCCTGAAAATAGTTTAAAGCACTTAGATATTCATGTAACATTATAATGCTCAATAGCTCTATGACAGATTTCAGGTACTGAACACTAGTTAACCACATATTCTTGCAGGAAAAATTCACAAAGTTATGGTCACTTGATATTGGGTTTGATTGGATTTTAAAATGCTTCAGAATGTATGCCATTTGCAATAGGTAACTGTCACACAGCATGCTCACCATGGCTATTAGATGTACAGAAACACCTTTCAAAATGTTGAGTGTCAGGAGAGTGGCATGAAAGGTGACTGAGACCCAACGTTTTGGTGACTGAGCAAGCTCACCCAACTAGCAGGTCATTGAGTTATAAGTGGGTCAAATGCTGCGGTTAAACATGCTGCAAATCTGTGAAATTGCTGTGCCCAAGACGAAGGAAAGAAAATTCAGTAACAGGGCAGATCGTTTTATTCCACAAACAGTTGTGGAAACAAACTTTTAAGTTTATCTTCCAAAAACTCAGCTAAGTGTGTGTGGGGGCCCTTGGTAGCCAGCTTTAACACTTGCTTGTTTCAGTAATGTGGAGTTCACCAGTTCTCTGTTTCAGCATGCTTCTACTTGCAGCTCATTCTTTACACAGAGTGACGAACTGGGCGTACAGTCCTGACTTCTTTTTCATGCAACACGTTTCTTCTTTTCCTCTTTCCTCCAAAAGTGGCTTAGAAATGATAAAAAGGTCACCAGGTAAATCCAATATTTTTTGTCTCACTTCATTTCATATTTGACATTGTATTAATCATTTCTGGAAGAAGTCCTCTATCATTTCCTTTGAAAACGCACTTATGGATCCCTACCCCTCTCTGAACTTCTACTCACTGGGGCACGGAGATCCCCTCTAAGGGGTGTACTTGCTGCTGGGAGTGCAGGCTCTGCTGCAGTAGCATTGGAACCTGAAGTGTTTGACAGCTCTCATGGTGGCTCCATTCTATGCAGGATGGGTTGAGATTGTCCTCGCCTCAGTGGAGTCATTTTCTGTGAAGTTTCTGCAAATGGATTTGGGGCTTTCACTGTTATCTGTGGCCTTTTGCAAACTAGGTGCTCAGAACTTACATTCAAGTACATTTCCCTCCTCTGAACTTGGATTTTATTATTCACAATCCTCGGATCACAAAAGATGATGTGTCTCTTTTGTGTAAACTTAGCTGGCTGCTTGTTTGAAGGCAAGCTTTTAAGACACCAAACACTGCTCTTTCTGAGGACTGGGCACCATCCCATTTCACCACCCTTATCTTCATTCTCACTGCCAGTGAGTTTCTCCTGACTTACAGCAATCCCCTCTGGCTTTCTGAGACTTACAGTTGTTGGTTTCAAACAGCTGACCTTGTGAATTGCCATCCAAGCATAACCACTGTGGCCCCAGACTCCAACTCCCCTTATCTTCAGTGTTATCTTTATAAGCGTAAGTATTGAGTGGGGCCACATCACCAGAACTGTTCTTAGTTGAGGACTTACAGTTGAGCATAAGCTCAAAAATCTATTCTTGCATCTAAGGTGTATCTATATCCCTGTCCCATTTTAATGGGAGCATTATCCGTTTTTTTTTTTTTTGAGAAATACTGTAACTAATTTCCAAGGGGCCTTTAGTAATTCTAATAATACTACTACTAAAATCATGAAAATAGTCCTTGCGCCTGCTCACTTTTATATCACGGTACTTAATACCACCAGATGGTGTCTGCCTTTCTTTCTTGTGTGCAGAAGGCCTGGTCTTTTGTCCTTTCACCACTGCTCTCTCTCCGAGCCCTAGGACAATGCCTTCCATAACAGGGCACACAATGCCTGTTGCACAAATAAGCTCCATGTCCTTGGATAAAATCACTTATCCCTTTTGCATGCCTGTCTGTTCCACGAGGAGGTGGCAGTGTCTCCTGGGCTCTGTAGTCCTGGCTGGGCATTTTACTTCCCTCTTTTGGACATAGGGACACTGGACCCTACGTGGGCTGTGGAGGGAGAGGGCAGTGGGCATTAGGATGATGTGGAAGACTCGACTTTGGGTGGCCTGCAGCCTGGATGACTAGGATAACTCCTAGTCAGAGTTAGATGTATCAGTCTCACCCTGAGTGAGTAACTCAGGTTGCGCATGACTCACCCAGTTGATTCTGAATTATCTCCACCCCATAGAAGGTTTCCGAGGCTTTCTGAACTTTTGTAGGAGAAAGCTAGTTGGTAGATATGAAAAGAGCTGGGCAAGAAATGGAGCTTACAGTTTCCAGAGTATGGCTAAGATGGCGGACCACTATATTTTAGGCCCACAGATCTATGAGAAAGGTACTAAACCTGTAGTTAAAAACCCATGAATGATCTTTATGATGTTCTTTCTGCTCAGATAGAGCCCTGTGCGTCACTTGAGGGCTTTAGCATCTCTCCCAAATCTCTCTTTGCGGTAAGTCACAAGCCTCAGACACAGAGCCTTCAGCAAGCAGAATTTCCAGATGGAATTTAGTAACCTCTTTCCCTTCTACTTAGCGCTATTTTTTGGGTGTGTGACTACCTTCTATTCATGGCCAAGTGAACTGAATTCCAAGTCCTCTTGGAAAGCTAAGAGATCTGACAAGTCCAGGTCTTCTTTCCATTGTAACTGCTATGAATAGGGATGAGAAGTGGTCCCCTTACTTGAGGGAAGAGGAGTTCCCTAAGCACCCTTTGTCTCACAGTTGCCCAGGAAATACACTTTATGAAAACGCACTAGGGGATGTCTTATTGGAAGATGGAGTCTTCACCAAAGCATGGGTGTCAGCAGCCTTTTCACTGTGAGGGTGTGCATGGCCTCAACATTCTCCCAGAGTTTTTGAGGAGTTAGCTTCCTTGGTGCCCTGGCCAGGCATTGGTGAACGCGGATTTCTGAAATGGGTCTTTCTGGCTTGGCCCTCTGCGGGGAGTTTTCATTGCCACCCTGGATGCGCTGAATCAGAATGGACACTGGTAAAGGTTTCCCAGGCGTTTCTGACAGACGCATTAGAATTTGTATAGTTGGAGATGCAAATTCTCAGCAGAGGGTCAGACCAGAATGAACCGCTGTGCAGCCCCAGAGTTAAAAACAAAACAATACAAAATGAAAACACCTTCAAGAGAGGTTTGTGTGCTGATGTATAACCTCTGTCCATGCTGTGTCTTGTTGCTAGTTCTTGTGCAATTGGGTCTGATCCTTAGCAATACGATGGAAAGTAGGCACGGTTGCCTGTTCCTGCACCATCTGCACCATGACTGGTGTGCTTCAATACATTGTTGTGGGCACTGTGTACTTTCAGTGTTTTGGTTACACACACACACACACACACACACACACACACACGGAGGTTCATCTACCAGTCTTGTATCTGTTGTGATCCAGAGGCTTTTCATTAGCTTATTTTTTATTTTCTGGAAGCAGAATGTCAGACCTTTCTTCCTCATCTTAGTCTGGATGCTTGAATGAAAGCAATCTAACCAGGTCCATCACCCCACTAGAGATTGAGATACCTGTGGTGCGACACATCACTAACAAGTAGGTGGTAGAAGGGTCTGCTTGGATTCTTCGCTAGCCAGGGGCAGAAACTGACATTTGTGTCTTTAACTCAAAGAAAGAGGTCCCTGGGAAGATGTTGGGCGGTTGACAGACTCACAGAAAAAAGATGATCCACGTAGGGGTGGGAACAACATGAAAATGTAACTAAAAACCCTATGAGTTTATGTGCAGGGTCTTCCCATTAGACGTTTTGACTCTTCATCATTCTACTTGAATGTCTGGAGGAGGTGGGTTACCTTGACTTTACCAGGACCCTGAAGAAAAAGTTGAGTTTTATTACCAAAGCGGGAAGAAAGAGAATCTAGATGGTGTAGACACTGATGAGATGCAGCGCTTTAATCACTGCAGAGGTTTCCTGCTTGGCTAGTGTGTCAGTCTGGGTTGACTAGAGAAACAAATCCAGAGACACTCAAATGCATACAAGAAATTGCTTTATATCAAAGAGCAGCTATCTAGCCAAGAAGCAACAAAGCCTACTTAAAAGAAACACACTGCCCATGTGGTCAGGAAGTGGTGAGAGGATCAGGTACCAGGCAGCAGAAGACCCAAGACAATCACATTGAGTGGAGATCTAAAGCCAATCTGTAGACAGTTGGATGTCTCCTCCCAGAGAGGTGACAAGGAAGGGACAAGTCAGCCAGGGTACAGGATAAAGCACCGATGAAACATACAATATTCCTCTTGTTCTTTAACGCCTCTTTCTCTCCATTATCATGATTCCAATTCTATCTTACAAATTTGGCTAGACCAGAGCACGTACACTGGTACAGGTAAGAACTCTTGACACACAGAATCCAGGAGAGATAAACCCCTCAGGAACAATAATGGGGACAGCAGGTGGACCGGGGGGAGAAATGGCGAACTAATCACAATGACGGGTGTATAACCCCTCCACCCCAACCCCTGGGTGACAAACAACAGAAACATAGGTGAAGGGAGACAGCAGATGGTATAAGATCTGAAAATAATAGTAATCTACAATTTATCAAGGGTTAATGAGGGTGGGAGGGTGGGAAAGTGGGGGAAATGAGCTGATACCAAGGTCTTATGTAGAAAGAAATGTTTTGAAAAGGATGATGGCAACATATGTGCAAATGTGTTTGACACAATGGATGTGTGGATTGTTATAAGAGCTGTAGGAGCCTCCAAAAAATGATTCATTAAAATTTAAAAAAAGAAAGAAAACATCCTAGCCCAGTGCAGATCAAGTCCATACATCCGATATTAGTCCATAAATTTGATTACAAATTTACAAATCCTTCTTCAGACTCACACAACACATGCCATGATGCAAAATGCAGGGAGATCACAGGCAAGTGGGTGCAGTGTCTTGTGGAGCCATAGGTTGTGGAAGCATCTCCAGGGCTCTTGCAAGCCTCAGTGTGGCTCAGTGTATCTTGTCAACAGGAAGGTGAAAACTGAGAGAGGGAGAGGCTGGTCTCCAGAGAACCATTTTTCTGGGTCACCCTCCAATCAAGCTGCAACCTGATTCGCAGGCTAAACTCCACCCCTTCACTCTTAATTCCCTCAAGTTGACACAAGATTATGTTACTCCCACTGCTAGTTTAAGAAGCACTTGGCGAAGAAATCATTTATCATTTTCAGAATATGGGGCCTGGGTTTGAGCTGTCAGCAAGATAGTTTCAGACATTCAGGAAGCATCCTAGACTGACCTTGTGATGGATCTTGTCTATGAGTCTTGACTCATCTTGACAGCTTTGGGACCAATTCTCTGGCAGATTGAGGGAACAGTACTGGTCAGTCCGTTTGGATGATATTCCTTAGAGTTTTATTTGTATGTTTGTTTTTAACTCAGAGAGAAAATGTTTGATGTGGAGCCTTGAAATGGTTCTTACAACTTTCCCTGCCCTGCCTTCAAAATTCTTTCTTTCTAGAGTGAGTCATTAACTGAACCTAGGTAAAGCCTGAGCAGGGTGCCTTTGAATAAGATACTCCTCATGATAATTTTGATCATAATGCTACACTTTGGCCGTTGAGAGCTGGAACTGTGAGACTCATCTTGTTTCCCTGTTCACTTAGATGGCCAGAGGTCACTGTACTCTGAAAATCCCAAACGCACTTCCATCGAGTGCATCCCCACTTGTGGTGACCCTGCAAAGGATCCCAGAAATCCATCTTTGTTGGGATCTTGTACCTCTTGGCCCACACATTGAATTCCAGTGTCTGCTTGCTCCTACCCATTCTGCTGGCTGCACAGTTTTATGATATGCATTGACGATGGTCAACTTTAATCCCTTGGTGGGGGAAAGGCTAGCCTGAAATAACATAGCCTGTCTTCTGCCTATGTAGATTGTACCTGGGAGCTGAGATTCAGCCAAGCAGAGTAAGAAAAACCCAGGAAGCAGTGGAAGAATGCCAAACAGGGGAGAGACCCAGCATCAGCTTCAAGTCTTTCTAGATTCACATCATGAAGAGCTAGCAGTGCAGCATCAGAATTCTCATCCCTGTATGGGAGCCCTGGTATGGGTTCCCAGACTAGGCACCTCATACATAACCCCCACCTGTCTGTTCAGTGGAGACTTTATGGACCGGAATAGTTTTTAGCAAAGCTTCCAGACTCAGACAACTCAGGAAGAAAGGACTGGGAAATCTCCTTTTTTTAAAAGTCAACTGTGGGATATCCTGTGGAGGAGTTGCTGAACTTTTTGATCAAAGGTTCTATGGATGAATCCTGGTCAAAACTGGGAGGATGTAGAAGAGAGTTCCAAATTCTTGTGAATTCCAGACTTCCTGAAGCTATGAAGGTGGGATGACCCCCTGACACTATTGCTCTGAGACAATCTTTAAACCTTAACCAAACCAAAAAAGCCCTGCGAAGTATCTTCTTAAAACCAATTCAAAACCTAATGTGACAGTCCCCTAAATCTGGTATCAATTTGAGGATTGAGAGTGTGAATGTAGAGTCTAGCCTAGAGTCACTCTAGCCTGTCGATCTGGAGATTGCCAATGAGACCTCTGTGTGGGCATAGCATTCTCCTCCGAGAATTCTGGGAAATGTGGTCATTACTTCTTGGAGGCAGGAGACACAATCTCTCTACTCACTTCCTGGGAGACGTTGCAGCTGATAAGACACATGGCAGCATGCTGATAGACCCTGAGCCCTGGAAACTGGAGGAGTCACAGGGAGACCCCTGCCAGTGCTAAGATGCTTCTACCGCCACTGGATACACAAGGCTCTGCACCCACTGGCTTGTGATTGTCCTGGTGTCATTGCATGTGCTTTGTGAGCCTGAAGCAGACTTGTGGATTGGTATCACACACATTGACTAATATCAGACTTATGACCTTGGACTGGACTGGTCTGGAATGTTTTCTCAATGTTCACTTGCTCTTGTATTTAAAAGTTTCTTATATATGAAATTGTTTCTCCAGTCTACCCGGATTAACACACCAAACAACGTATGAGCTCCCCCCCAAATGATTTAAACAAACAAGCAAAAAGCCAAATAATAGTTTAGGTTAGCTAGTTAAAAAAAAAGTCTGCCTTAAGCATTAAGTTCGTAAATGAACTATCTGCTTGGAATCACATTGACAAGAGGACCTTGAAAGATTTGAGAGGAACCTTATGGGGCAGTGAATTTGTGTTAACTAGGGAGGAAGAGCTCAGAGAAGTGGGGTGCGAAATGCTTTCTCATATAGTCAATGTCATTGAGTAGTAAGTACACCGAGACACTGTTTTGCTATGTTTGTCCCCAACAACAACAAAAGACAATTTTAAACACGGAAGCAAAATGAGATCTGAAGACATGAAAGAAAGAAAAGCCAATGGACCATAACTCAAGTCTGACCACCACACTCAAGGTCACTGTGAGTCAGACTCAACTCAAGAGCAGCTAATTATCAGATGTTTACACATGGCCCATCCCGTTTCCTCCAACAACAATTCCCATCACACCATATCGTAACATTTTAGAAAGATATATAATTGACACATATTAGGGGATGGGGGTGGAACACACAGCTATACTTAACAAGGGATATGAGAAGTTGGTTTCCTAACACTGGATGTTTTACAGTGATATATAACTCTGTCTTTAAAAAGAATCCGTCTGTACTCTGGTATGGATGGGAGCCGGAAACATGGGGCATTCAGGACAATTGATCCCTTCAAGATCAGTGGTGACAGTGGTGATACCGGGAGGGTGGAGGAAAGGAGGAGTAGAAAGGGGGAATCAATTGCAGGGATCTACATATAACCTTCCCCCTGGGGTACAGACAATAGGGAAGTGGGTGAAGGGACACATCCGACAGGGTACGGTATGACAAAATAATGGTAATTTGTAAATTATTAAGGGTTCATGGGGGAAGGAGGGTGAGGGGAAAGGGAATTATGGGGAGCTGATACCGAGGGCCTAAGTGGAAGGAGGATGTTTCATGAATGATGAAGACAACAAATGTGCAAATGTGGTCCGCATACAATTGATGTATGCATTGATCATGATAAGAGTTGTGAGACCCCAATAAAATGATTTTTTAAAAAAAGGAACCCATCATTCCCCCAAAAACAAGACTGTCCCATTTGCTAAAGGGTGTTAGCAGGGATCGCTCTCCCATGGTGGGTGTTGGCACCTTTCTGAGAGAAGAGAGCTATGAGTCTATCCCTTCCAATCTGGGATGGTACTGGAGATTTGCTCCAGCAATATGGACTATGCCGCAGATGCCTTTGGGCTCTTGATGCCCACAGTGCATCCCAGGAGATGTGGGCAGGTCAAGAAGAGTTCCCGGTGAGCTGGTTAGAGGTCTTCGTCCAGGAAATTTCAGTTCCTCCTTGATGATGAGCCAAATTCTTAAGGATCCACTTTCCAGCCCCTTCTCTCTTCAGGCAAAACCAGCCTCTGCCAGTGACTGAGGACTTGCGGATGGGTGCTCTGGCTTGATGGTTTACCTAGCTGCTCTTCAGAGCCCCATCCTTTCATATCTCTTCAACAGTTACACACTGGGAGTGTCGTAATTATCTAGCATCGCTTGAGCAGAAATACCCCAAGCTGATGACTTTCACACACATGTATGTTCTTGCAGTTTAGGAGGCTTGAGGTGTGAAGTCAGGGTGCTGGACCGAAGGGGAAGACTTTGCTGTTTTCTGTTGTCTGGTTCTAGAAGGTTCCCAGCATAGGGGCCCTGGGTCTCAAGCTCTTCTTTCTTAGTATGAGCAGGTCTCTCTGATCTCGAGTGGCATGTTTCATGTCTTTCATATCTCAAAAGAGATTGACTCCTGATAGAACCTCTTCCCGCAGATGGCATCCTGCCTTATTAGTCTAACTGCCACGCCTCCTGCTTCATGAGCACAGAGAGGTGAGTCTTTAAAACACGTGGATCATTACATGAGCTTGCAGAATGGAGGGCAATTGCATACAACTGAATATCCTGGCCCAACCAGAATCGACACATATTTGGGGATGGGGGTGGAGCGCACATCTATACTGAACAAGGGATCTGAGAAGTTGGTTTCTTAACGCTGGATGTTTTACAGGAAGACATACTCACTCACTTCTGTTGGGTCCATGGGTTGAATACATTCGGGAAACTATTGACTGCTTTTCTCTGCCGCTTCTCACAGGCCCGCTTCTCCTTCAACTGGAGACTGATGGGGATGGTGTGGAAACCTCAGCGACTCTGAGAATCAGCCCAGGCCTGTGCTCTTCCCTGGCTCCTGGTTTCCTCCGAGGGGTTCCATTCTGGGATCCAGAGTGTCCCTGTTCAACAAAACTCTCTTCCTTGGCAGCCTGACCTCTTGTCTCTGACTTCCTGACACCTCTCCTGCCCCGTCACTTTCAAGGTAAACCACTTGCTGCTGAATTCTAGGATCATGGTCCACTTCTTGGGGTACTCATGTCAGACAGAACTGCTGGTTCTCAGAGGTGCATGCCTTAGGACTAGGGCTTGGAAGAAGCTCTGTCTTCCTGGGAAAAGCCTGTTCCTGTCCCTGTTGGGGCAATCCCAATGGGGCAAGTGGTTAAATCCCAGATGCGTCTCAGAAGAAAAAGCTTGATAATAAAACCAGCCAACGATCACCTATGGGGCAGTTCTACAGTGACACAGCAGGGATGTTCAGAAGCCCAAGCCTGCACTACAGAGGAGCTGGTGGGATTTTTATCCCCATGGGAAGTATGTGTGTTTCAAGTTCAGGCCTATTGCCTAGGTCTTCTGAGCACAGACTAGAGACAGCTTGCCTCGTATCTCTGGATACAGGCCAGGGGCAAGAAAAGATGGACCTTTTCCAAGTGATAATGGTAAGAGCTACTCTGAAAACCTATATCCCCTGCTGTCAGGGGTCAGCCTGGGTACCTGCCACCCTCACGCGTCCATTGGAAAGGTCCCAGAGGCAGATGGGTATTTCCTACAAACTGCAGCTGGACTCTCCTGTCCACACTGAGCCTCTCGCAGTGGCTCTGAGGAGCAGGGGGATGGGATGGCTAGTGCAGGCCTGGGAGTGAGAGTGCATCATTCAACAATGCATCATGGGGTTATTCTTTCTTGACCTCCGTCAGGGTCACACATGGAATTTGATGAGGGAGTGTGGCTGAGAGCCCTGCTGTTTATTTTCAAAGCTGTCTTAGGTCTTGAGGGGAAAACAACAGAAAAAGAGCTGATCTGAGCTGGAAGAAACCCAAATTCAGCTTTTAGCCAAGGACAGCCTACGGTCTTCTGGGGAGCTTGGTGGTCGCCATGGCAGAGGCCCATGATGACTCTACAAGGAGCCCAGGGGAAGGATATGGGTGAGTGGTTTGTGCCCCTCTGAGATGGCCTTCCCTGGCACAGCCTGTTGCCTGTCTAATAAGACTTCCTGACACATTTTCTCCTTTTACTTTATTCTTAATAGGTTCAGTGACATATAATTTCATATACCATATAGTTCAATAGTTTATATTAAAAAGGCATGCAAGCATCACTACAATCAATTTTGGAATATATATATATATATATATATATATACACATGTATACATATATGCATCACTGCCTTCTAGTAGGAGTGGGAGGCCCAGACTTGCTCCTGGAGAGATGCTGCTGAATTGAACCCCCAAGCCAGTGGGCCGCAGTCCCACACTCAACCACTATGCCACCATGGCTCAGCTTTTGGAATAATATTTTCTCCTTCTCATCCTTTTTGTTCTCCATCACTTCCAGCCTTCACTGTCTGAGATAGTACTCACATCTAGTTATGGTCTCTATGCGCTTGCTTCTCCCAGTACCATATAAACAAAATCATGTAAAACCCCTTAACAATGACAATAGAACAAAATACAGAAAAACCTCAATCCAGGGAAAGCAGAAGATAACAGAAACTAGAATACGTTAAAATGGATCAGAAGGGAAAACACATGACAATATGTTAAATGT
This sequence comes from Nesogale talazaci, assembly GCA_004026705.1. NCBI lineage: Eukaryota > Metazoa > Chordata > Mammalia > Afrosoricida > Tenrecidae > Nesogale > Nesogale talazaci. The sequence continues at coordinate 88,954 of PVJH01007242.1, forward strand.
TAACCTAACTACATCTGCTGTAATTCAGTGCACACTGTCAGAGGACAAGATAATTTAAGGACCAGGTCAATGGTCCGAGGGAATTCAGTGGAGGGTGTAGTGTGTGTGTGTGTGTGTGTGTGTGTGTGTGTGTGTGTGTGGTGGAGGGGGGAAGCAAAGTGCTGCAAAATAATTTTGCGCGTTCACTAGGTCAGTGGTCATCAAGAGCCTTCTGCAAATGGGTTGCTCAGACTTGAAGTTCTAAGGTCTCCTCCTCTGATCTTAGATTTTATTATTGACAATCCCTGAATCACACAGGCCAGTGTACCTCTTCCATGTGGACTCAGCTGATGCCTCACTGAGATGGCTGTTTGTTTGCAAAGGCACCTTTGAGACCCCAGATGCTCTTCTTTCTGAAAACACTGTCTGATTTCTCCACCCCACTTTGCTATAGAATGCATCCAGCTTCAGTGATCACTTTATACTATATTTCTTTTGACTTTGTCGTTCCTCTCTGCCTCCCCTTTACTTCTGCCTTTTCTCTCCCAGTGCAGGCCCCCTGTGAGTGACCCCTTAAACCTTCTCACACTGGGGGTGTACTGTAATGTTGTGACCTATGTAACCTGAGTGTATGGTGCTCAGCTTGATGGCCAAGGGACAGCTTCTTTTTTGTTTTTGCAGACGCTTTGGGCTAAGGAGAGAGCTAGGGAAAGAGCAGTGGAGTCCTTCTTTTGTGACCACAGACAAGTTGTCACCGTGGGGTATCCTGTATCCCCAGGCAAGTCACGACAAATGTTTCAGAGACTCCTGACCAAGGAGACGGGGCGGGGTCACTTGGGGTCACTTGGAAACAGTGACTGAGCCCTTCCTTGGAAGGGGAAGAGCGGCGTGGGACAGCCACCATCTGTAGGAAGATACACAACCGGGAGATTCTCTAGAACCTCAGACACCCCCTTTCACAAGGCGCCCCGTCACCTGGTCCTTGAGTTCTGTGGTGGAGGGAGCACAGGGTCACGGACTGGGGGGGTACTTGAGGACCACCAGCACAATGCACTGGGAGTTAAGCTGAACATTAGCCTGCAATCCCAGCTTCTGGGGGTCTCATCTATCTAGTGCCAGCCTCCGGAAGGCATCTCAGGCTCAGGCTTAAAGTGACCCTCTCCCAGGTAGCTGCCCAGCCTGCCACAGGAAACCTGCCAACAGCAGCCTCCTGCCTCTCCCCTTCTCTCCCCCACTCCCACTCCTCATCCTTTTTAGCTCTACAAAGTCCCCCACCCCAGCCCTTTCTCTCCTATAATTCTTTGGGACACATGCTTCTAGCATACAGACCTCACCCTGATTCTGCTGGGCTGCATGCAGACCTGCCTCAAAGAAGAGAAGCGGTATCAAATGGGTTTTTCCCCCTCCTTATCAAAGTCCTGCAACCTGAGCCTCAGGGGACTGTGCTGGTCACAGTTCCTGGGAGAATAAAAGGAGGGGGCAAGATGTGTTCTGGGAAATGGCTGAAGAGCCACCTCCCCCGCTCCGCTGCCCATCTCCTCTGCTCCTTTGCCCCAGCGGCCTTAGGAGCACCGAGGACCCCTGCACTTTGTTTCCTTTCCAGTGGGACCCACCGAGAGTCCAGAGTCTCTCTCTCCAGGGAGGGGAAACTTCTCTGGTGGTGTTTTGCCTGGGGCTTGGCTTTGGTTACAACCGGGATCCCTGTCTTTGAATTTCTCCATGTAGAGCAAAGACAGTGTTGTCCATGTTAGCCGCTGAGCCCAGAGCACTTGGGGATCTTGCTACCTATTTCAATGATCCCTTGCCCGGTCATGAACGGCGCAAAGGGAAAGTGGCTTAAAACAGCCACTGCTGATGGAACGTAGGGTTCTGTGAGCTGGCCCTTTGGGTGGCTCTTCTGGTCTTGGTTGGGCTCACTCATGAGTCTGCGGTCACCCGGTACGTGTGTAGAACAAGCATCGTTTCAGCTGCCTGGTGGATGGTTGGCTGGCTGTTGACATGTCTCTGTGTGACGTGACCCCCTCATCAAAGGTTGCAGGAGGGTGAGACCAGGGTGCAAGGCTCCCCTGGAGGTAAACTCCAACTGGACCCGGGCCACTTCTGCTGCCTGCTGGGCAAACTTGGTACAGGTCAGCCCAGAGCTCATAGGAGGCTGAGGAGGACCAGGAAGTGGCATCACAAAGGGGCACAGATTAGGGGATCATGGAGGACACTGGTTGGTTTGCCAGTCTGCCTTCTGTCCTGGTATGACTTCTTCACTTCCTAGAAGCTTTGGTAATATTCAAGCCGTTCCCCTTGCACCTCCCAGCCAGGGTCCCCGTAATCGTTTGAGTGGCTGAGTTAAACCCTGCTTCATTCCAGCACCACCACCGTGAGCCCAGGGAGAATTAGACCCCGTCCCTGGAGGAGATGGCAGGCATGCCAGGATGGAAATAAATACATTATGTATTCCATCAGTGGTCCCTTGGGTGCTGTGATAAAATAAGGTGGGAAAAGCGCAGAATTGTTTTCCTCCCTGTAATTTTGACTTGTGATTCTGAATACTTTCAGGCTCCCCCCTCCTAAAAAAAAAACACCAAAAAACTTCACCAATGGCAGCCTTTCTGGCTACCCTACCCTCAGCTTCCCTAATGCTCATACCATGCAGAAGTAAACCTAAAGTATCAAACCCAATAATAAACTAACCTTTCTATCACACTGTTCACTCGTCTACAGACCTTACTCATATTTCCCCAGTTTTCCTCCTAATGTCCTTTCATCCCCATTCAGGCGTCGAGCAAACAAAGCAACCAAACACCACCATGGAGAGTGAGTATTGCCTCACAGCCGTCCTGTCAGAGTGTAGAATTGCCCCTTGAATTTTTGAGACTCTTTTTTTTTTTTAACTTTTTTTTTTCTTTCGTATCACTGCCCTGGTGGGAGTAGGAAGCCCAGCCTTGCTCCTGGAGAGCTGCTGCTGGATTTGAACCGTCAACCCTGTGGGTCGCAGTCCCGCACACAACGACTGCGCCACCGGGACTCAGCGACGCTCACAGTTTTATGGGAGTAGAAAGCCTCTTCTTTCTTCCAAGGAGCAGCTGGCGGCTTTGAACTGCTGACCTTGCAGATCACAGGCCAACTCATTGGGTTGCCACGCCTCTGCCACTTCCTAGAAGGTAGGACACCTCCCCAGTCTCTCCTTGCCATTTGGGGCCATGGCATTGCTTCACGAGGGTCAACTGTATCTTGAGCCAAAGGTTTTCCTCATGTGGACTGGCCCTGTGACATGTTGACATGAGAACATGTGTGGGTTTTCTATCCCGATCGGAAAATCCTGGGCATGATACTGTGTCCTACAGCAGGGGTTCTCAATATGTCCATCACGATCGACCTAACTCTTAAGTCTAATCCTAAAACTCCCCCTGACCCTAACCTTAAGTCTAACACAAACCCTCACCCTAACCCGCCTATTTTTTTAATGCCACTCAATCTACCCACACTACGTTGATTGACTGGTACCAGGGGTTGGCAAACTCTTAAGACCAAAGAGCCAACCTTGTCCCTCCTAACAACTTTAAAATCACTCAAGAGCCTTAGCTATGTTTTTATCCCCAAACACATGCAATCACCGTGATCTGAAATAATCACCTTCAGGGCTGAGTCCCGGTGGTGTAGTGGTTGTGTGCGGCTGTTCAAATCCCGTAGCGGCTCTCAGAATAAGGCTGGGCCTTATTTAAAAAAATAATTTTACTGGGGGCTCATACAACTCCCATCACAATCCATGCATCCATCCATCCATCCACCCACCCATCGTGGGCAAAGCACATTGGTACACTTTTTGCCATCATCATTCTCAAAACATTTTCTTTCCACTTTGGCCCCTGGTTATCAGCTCCTCATGTGTCCCCTCCCACTTATTCTCCCCTCCTCCATGAACCCTCGATAACAAGACTTCAGAGCTGCACATTCACACTGAAAAAGCTGCATATGATTTGCGAGCCCCAGTTTGCCGACCATGGGCTAATAGATCACGATCGATGTACCCAGCACCCCCAGGTCACCATGCTGACTTGCCTCCTCATCTTACTGCACTCCACGTGACTGGGCTTCGGAGATGCTGTGCCCTACCAATGAAAGGCCGCAGGAAACCCTGAGTTTAGGCAAGTCTGTTGGCCCCAGTTTCTCTCCCCTGACCCCGCCTTTAGTGGTTCTGTGTCACCGTTTGGCAGTTCCCACCGTATCTCAAGACGCCTTCACAGTGCCGTTGCCCACGCAATAGACCACGGTAGGGTGCCCACATAACGTTCATGCATGCCGGGAAATGGCAACACGCTGTGTTGCTCGCTTGACTGAGGCAGTCACCTTGGGGTGGAGTTTCGAATTTGAAGCCTAGATGTCTCTGAGCCGGCCTGTCTGCCCTGTCTCTGGGGACACGTAAGTCTGATCGCCGGAGTAGGTGGCGTCTGTTGGACTTCTCTCCATTCACACATTATCACTGGGGGAGCTACTGGGAGACACTGCCAATGACTATGCTGCCTCTCGGGTGTGCGGCTGCTCGGTAATGCTAGCAATTAGGGATGATTGCTGCCCAGGTAGGAGGCCGGAGGGTGTGGGTGGGTTACGCTGTGGGCGGCTAAGCACTTGGCCTGCCCTTTGACCCCGCCAGCTGCTCCGTGGGAGAAAGAGGACGCTTCAGCTCCCATAAAGATTGAGTCTCCAAAGCCCACAGGGACCATTCTTCTCTGTCTTATAGGATCCTTGGGCCTTGGCATCGGTTCAATTGGCAGTGCCTGCGTTGCCTGTAGCAATTACTCATGTGGTGGAAGCCACAAGGTGCTTTTCTGTTACCTGGACTGTAGGATGCGATGGCCATCCACGACTGTCCGCGCTGTTTGGCGAAAGCAGGAGTCACGTCGCGCCTCACGGAACCGGCTGGAACGCGTTGGCCAAGTCGAGCCCGTCTGCGGGACGCCTGCTCCCGGGCGCTGACCGATCCGATCGGCGAGCGGCGCCGCGCCCTGACCGAGCCGATCGGCGAGCGGCTTTCAGTGCCTGGCAGCAGCCGGGGACCGCACACCTCCAGCCTCAAGCTTCTGAAGGCATGGTGGGAAGCCTCCCTCTTCCAAGAGATCTACGTAGTCCTCGTTAAAACAAAAATACCTCAAAACTATACTAAGAAAAGCTAGACCTGTTTCTTAGGGGCTTTTTCCCCTCCCTGTCTCATATTGACTAGTTCACTACCTTTTGTTTTTGAAGTGGCATCTTAAAGGATTTACAGGCAACTAAGGGGCATGGATGTTTACACACACACACACACACACACACACACACACACACACACACACCCTGCCTACTTGGTGGGAGGAATCAGGTTTGGCTCCCTGGAGGAGGAGACATTTGGGGCGAACCTTACAGGGGCGGTCACTCGTCATGTAGCAGGTCGGAGAAAGGAACTTGCCCCTTGCCCATCTCATGGAAGGGTGCGGACTCACCTGCTGTGGGTAACGGAAAACCCAAGGCAGCCCTGGTGGGCGTGGCAGCATCCGTTCATCCACTTTCCGAGCAGGTTAGTGGATGTCTACGGCCTTTCCAGTGGTGCCGCCCTTCTGGAAGAGGCCTGGGACCCCGAAGGGAGAAAGTGTGTCAGTCGAAATCTTGCGTAGCAATCCGCTG